>BMAW01075975.1:0-66677 GCA_019974015.1 Nephila pilipes
GGGTTGACGTATCGTTTTCCGCGTTCAAGGAAAGCGAAAGATCTTCAACGTTATCTGCGACCAAGTAAATTTTCTCGCTAAGAAGGTTATCAGCCTGCAAAACCGGTCAGTCAATGAATCCCGAACCGGCGAAAGGGTAATCGTGCTTTACGGCTTGCTGTCGCATGATTAAAGTTGGGCAAACACATCAGATTGAACCGATAACCGATTTTTGCTTTTGCACCAAAGTTGTTCTTAAAATAAAAATCCATTATACTCGTTCTTCTGTTGTTCGCAATTTTTTTTTCAAATGATTGTATTAATTACATAACGGAATATATTATATTGTATCGTCCGAAATTGCGCCTGGCATCGTATAAAGAGTGATATCAGTCTTTGGCAAATGTTGGATTGATCCGCCGAAAGGCTTTGAAATATTCAGAAGAAAATAGTACCGGTGACAAAAGCCCACATTTAACACGTATTCAAAAAAAGAAAAATAAAAATTATAAGCTGGCGAGCCAAGATTACCGATCTTCAATATACGCTCAAGGTAAAAAAATGATTCTGGTCTCTTTGAATAAATATCATCGTACGATGAACCTAGGCCCTTTAGGTTTTGGCACAAAGTACCGCTTCAAAGAATGTTTTTAAATTTTCCTTTCAAAATTAATTTACTCGGTCATGTTATTTATGAATGTTTTTTATAACATTTTAACAGTAAGATGGTTTTATTTATTTTGCAGCACGGTAAACAATGCGTGACAGAAACACCATGCCTTCACTTTAGATTTCCACATCTTCATTTTTTTATAAGATAAGTAAGAAATTACTCTGCAAAGCGTTATCGACATATCCTTGTTTGATAGAAAAAGTTCTTTCGACACACTAACTTGCGTTTTTACTTAAAGACAGCTGACTTAAAAGACGACATAAACATAATTTAAATCAAATGCGGCTCTATTTAAATTCGTAACCTTCATAGCCAGAAAATAAAAGGATTCTTCGTAACAAAACCGACAGCTTTACTGCGAAAGAAATACTCGTTCAAAAATGGGATGTTTATACCGATAAGAGAGTACATCAAACACTGTGAAATTGAAAATCAGCTTTGAAAAGAAATGACAAGTTTATCTTTTGAGTTGACAACTATTCACCAAAAATACTTTTTGATATCACTTCAAATTCAAGCAATTATGTACATACCCTTTTGAGATTATCAGGTTCGTAATTTAAAATTAATAATATCAATTTTTTTTAAAGCCAGTTATTTTAAAGAAAAAATTGTTTTTTGAATTGCGTTTTGAATGAAAACGGAATTAGCTGGGCGAAAGCTGAATGGGGTCACCGACGTTCTATTGAGCCGTTGCTGTTAGGTGACTCTGGCGATATTAACGTCAAAAAAAAAAATAACCGCACCTCGAAAGAGGCCGCCAGGTCGTTTTTATTTTCAACCGATGCCATCTCACTGTTATATTTGATTGTTTGGTTCGATTCTTTCTTATTTAGATTGGAAACTAAATAAGAAAAGAATCGAGATTGAACTTGGTCCAAATATGCCAATGAATTAGAGGAGGGAAAATATTGAATGCAGCATCGATCGAAATAAAATAAAAATGAATACAAAACAAATTACTCTGAATTGGAAACGACTCTTTTCAAAAGGGAAATTCTTCAGTCTCTTTTGGTATTATTCACTGATTGTATTTTTTTTTTTTTGTTGTTAATATCATACTTAGAGTTAGGTTCATTAACTACTAGCAACGGCCTCATAATTTTGAACCTTTTGGTGACGAAAATGATACTCGATCTGGTACTCTTAACCCTACTAAACTTTTCACTAGCTAATCCTGTTTTCTGATTTCTAAGACCAAATGAATTCAAACGGAATTTTTTTTTTTCATTTAAAATACTTCAAACTTTCAAAAAATTGATACATATTTTAAATTCTGCAATTTGATGAAATATACAAAAATTTTAGTGTACGCCAACATTTAGCAAATTTAAATGTTCATCGTCATAAAAAAAATATTTTGAGTGAATAGTTTTATTCAACTCAAGAATATAACTTAATCATTTCTTTTCCAAAAATAATTTTCTGAATTTCACGAAATTATTCACATTGTTTTCCTCTTATCGAACATGAAGCAGAAATACATCTATTTTTTGAACAGAGATAATTTCTTCACGAAATGCCATAAAATAGTTTTAATTTTTGAAAAGAATCCTTTTATTTTCCTAATATCGGGAGATATTTTACGAATTTAGAATAAATGAGCCACATTTAATTTAATTATATACGAAATTTATGTCGTGATTATTTTAAATTCAAGCTGGTCATTTTAAATTAAAAACATAAATTTATTTATAATTGTGTCAAAGACTTCAATTTTTTTCCCTATCATGGGATTATCTCTCATTTTCGAAAAACTCTACAAGTAATGAAATGCCCTTTTATAAAATTAATTTCTGCTATCACTTATAAAAATGGAAATGAAGCATTTAATTATTACTCTTAGTGATTAAAATCTAAGACAGAAGTAAAAAGAAAAATAGTGTTTCATATCACTTTTACGGGTTTTCCTAATTTACTTATTTTCTTTAAAATGAAGGTTTATTCAGTATCTACTATTTAAAAATGTTAATATAAAAAAGCATTTCCATTTCACCATGTATTGAAATTAAATTAATTTTAAGAAAAAGGAAAAGAAATTTAAAAAACATTCTTTGAAAACCAGTTACTTTATTGCAAAACCTAAAAAAAAATTTCAGTTCATCAGTTTTTTTGTGTCTTAATTTAATTCAAAGTTAAGTCATTTTTTTACCTTGAAAACGTATATTGAAGATCAATTAATCTTGTAACTTTCATAACGTATTTTTTTTATTTTTCTTTTTTGAGTGTGTTAAATGTGACTTTTTGTCACGAATACTATTTTTCTTTCTGAATCTTCAAAAATATTTTTTCAACGAGATTGAAGTCCAATCCAAAGCAATTTGCTAAAGGTAATCTCTGAATGCTTTATACAGATATAAGAAATTTTTAATTTCGAGATTGTGTAATATAATATATTCGATTTATGTAAAGGTATTTAATACAAATCATTTGAAAAAAAAAAATTGCAGATGTTCTTTAGAAGAACAGAAATTATAATGGATTTTAATTTTAAGAACAAAAAATATAACTAACTCTCTTTGAATTTTTTTTAAAACTTAAAAATCAGTTGTAATTAGAGTTCAGCAAATCTATTGTCTGTTTGCTAGCTGTCGTAATTCATTGCACTATATCTTTAAGCCATAAGCACACATTACACTTTCGCAGTTTACCAGGATATTTGATACTATTGGTTTGCAAATCGCAATGGCCTTCTTAGCGAAAGGAAGAAAGTTTACTTGAGAAATGGTCACCAGGAATGTTTTCGAGATGACAATAATGGCATTGAGAGATGCTGCTTTCAAAATTGAAACGCATGAGAAAGAGTTTGTTAGAGAATTGCTCAATTCACAAATAGAACATAGATAAGAACTAGGGAAACGATAGGAAGAAAGAGATGAAAAGTAACAAGAAGAGGAAAAGAAATTACAAGATGAAAGAGATGAAAAGAAACAAGAAGAGGAAAAGAAATTACAAGGTGAAAGAGATGAAAGGAAACTCATGAGCAAGAAATGGAATTTGAAATCCAGAAATTACGCTTAGAAAAAGAAAGAGTTCGAAAGGGCGAAACGACTTATTCAGAACTCGTTATTAGAACGAAATTAGAGCTGTGAAACTTTCTTCCAAAATTCGATATGTACTTATAGTTTGTAACTAATGTTATTTGAGAAATTTATCTTATAACTAGTGTCATTTGAGAGACAAGCTAAAAGAACTGAAATCTTAAATTGAAAATTGGACTTCTCCTTTGAGAGAACTAATGACATACTATATTGCACAGATTATCACAATTGAAAACGATGAAATCCCGAATGATCACAATAAGGTGAAATAAATTCTTCCGAAACGCATGAGAAATTTAGTTAACACAAGAGAAATTTAGATAATTATTGGTGAAACAAGAGAAAAAAACAAGACATCACTTGCGGTGTTTTCGCATACAAACCGATAACCCATTTCCATGAATGGATTCGTGGCTTGTAAATAAACACTTTTGAAGAATTGCGTGACTTGATAATAACTGACCAAATCAGCAGAAGAATTCCGAGAGAATTAATTATTAATCAACGAAGGGATACATTTAAAAAAACCGGATCAAATCTTCCCAAAATTAGACGATTATGAAAATGTCAGAGAGAGGGACAACAGCAGATCGAGAGAAAATTTCCAAACAGAAAATTCAGCATTTAACAAATGATCGCCGTGGGAAGAACAGAAGAATTTACCATAATGGAAACATATTCTACCTCATTCTAGAGAAAATACCAAAACGCCGGAGGATGAAGAAATAAAAAAAAATAACGAAACGACTATTACATTTGTGAATTACACCATCTGGCGAAGAATTGTCCAAAAAATTACAAGACGACGAGAGTGAATACTTATATTGTTAAAAACTATTCCGTACTATTTTTTGGTGGAGTTCTTCACACTTACATTTCTTTGAGACCCGAAATGAAAGAGTTATTGAAGCACATTGATATAAGTCACCTGGAAGGTTAGGAAGAAAAAGAATATCTAGAATTTTTAAGCAAGTTCCAAGAGAAATTTACAAGCAATGTATATTTTGCAAAAGTTGAGGCCCATGAAATCAATTTAAAGGCAAACGTCGAAAGGAAAAAACCGTTTATGTATAGGATCCTGGAATAACTGAATAGAAAAGAAGTTCAACAAATCCAAGAATTGTTGAAATTAGGATTAATCGTGGGAACAATGCTGAGATTGCATATCCTGCAGTCTGTGTAAATAAGAAGGATAGGTCGACGAGAATGTGCATCGACTAATGGGTGCTGAATTGTGCAATGGCAACTTATGATTTCCCTATGGAAGATCCAACAAAATTGATCCAATCGATCCGCAGAGATAACGTATTAACAACGTTAAATCTTTTGAAAGGATATGGGCAATTCCGATGCCAGAAGAAAGCAAAGAGATTTTATTTCTTTCAAACTCACGGGTAAATGTATATATATACGGTTATCAGTTTTGGACTGAACAAACTATCTGCTACTTTCCAAAGGTTAATGAATAAATCGCTTCCTTCATTTAGATAATTCGCCTATACGTATGTGGATAACATCGCCATATTTTCAAGAAATTTCAGTACACATTTGCTGCATTTGGACATTATTTTAACGAGGCTGAAAAAAACTTAATTCATAATTAAACTTAATAAGTGTGATTTCGTAAATCTCTATGTGAAGTTTTCAGGACCGTAATAGGATCGTCCAGTTATCAGCTTGATCCAGAAAAGGTGCGTGTGATTAGAAACTTAGTATCCCCGCCGAATAAGAAAGAGATACGTAGTGTTCTCGGCTTATAAAAATATTATCACGAGTACATTTCCGAATATTCAGAGCTCGTGAACCCCTCACCGAGTTATCAAAAAAGACGGTCTACGAAGTTCTCTGAAGTGACAAACAAAAAGAGTTTTCAAAAAATTAAAAGGGGTGCTTACCAATATACCCTTTCCTTATATACCCTTACAATAAATTGCTGAGTGAATAATTTATTCTGACACTTCATCCGTAGACGTTGCTATGTGTTTATCCCAAAAGTTGGAGGAAAAGATTTAATCAATATCTTATGTAAATCGGACACAGGCGGGTGTTTGGCACCGAAGTTGAATTCAACACAAAATATAATCCGCTCCCTTTTTTCTCACAAAATTGCAATGCAGTCGTCTAAACAGTAAAAATGGACATTTGCCCTGTACAGATTTAATATAACTCTGAAACACTGTGCCCTATCGAAAAAATTCCATGCAAACGTGTTATCACGCTTAATGTGAACATTTTCAATTATTACTCCTCAACGTATGGAGATTATATATATATATATATATATATATATATATATATATATATATATCTGTGTGTGTTTGAATGAGTGTGTGTTTACAATTTCATATTTTAGAATTTTGATGATTTGAAATGTATATAGTAGTGTTTGTATTTTTAAAACATTAATATTGTGTTTGTTTATTATAATTCTTGTACTAAAATTGTTTTGCATGAATATTTTGAGTGTTAATCTTAAGATTTTCAGCTGCTGAGTTACATTTGTAAACAAATGCAATGTCAGAGCTTGGTGTGGAGATGTTGCGCATCCATTCCCTCTAGGCTACGTTTCAGAAGTCAGCTCTGGCAGTATCGCTCCTGAGGAGAGAAAAACAGAATTTTGAGAGGAAATCCAAGGTCCGGTAGCATTGAAACAGTAACGGTAGGCTTCTCTGTGAGTCATGCAAGAATTTTGGATATAAAATAAAGCTTTTGTTTCGTTTTAAATGTCGTAATTCATTTCACTATATCATCAAACCATCAGCAAATATTACACTTAAGACATGAATCAATAAGTTCCGAGACTAACCAAGAGATGGCGCTCGTAGTAAACCAGTAACCAGATCTTTCTAGAGTACTAACCATTGCTTGAAACGTGTCAAAATTTTAAGTCGATCGGACCAGAAAAAACTGAGTTATCGAGGTTGGAGTAAAGTTGTTTTGTAGTTTGTTTAAAAAATGGAAAAAACCGAGTTTCTCGTGTTCTGATAAAACATTGTTTTTTAATGGGTAAAAACACCGTGCAAGCAAAACAATGGATTGAAAAATGTTACCCGGACTCTTGTCCATCAAAAGCAACGATTTGTCGGTGGTTTGCCGAGTTTAAACGTGGTCGTACCGACACAAATGACGCGGAACGCTCGGGTAGACCTGTGGAAGCCGTTACACCGGAAAATGTGAGTGAAGTGACAAAAATTATAATGAAAGATCGTAAAGTGAAGCTCCATGAGATTGCTGAGATGACACCGATATCATATGGAAGTGTATTTACTATCCTTCATGAAAAATTGAGCATGAAAAAGGTTTTTTCCAAGTGGGTGCCGCGATTGCTTTCGATGGAACAAAAACAGCAACGAGTCGATGATTCAGAAAGCTGTTTATCGCTATTTACTCGCAACAAAAAAGATTTCTTGCGTCGTTACGGGACCATGGACGAAACATGGATACATCACTACACTCCAGAGTCGAAGCGGCAGTCATCTGAGTGGCGCACAGCTGGCGAAAGCCGTCCGAAGCGTCCGAAAACGCAGCAGTCAGCTGGCAAAGTCATGGCGTCAGTTTTTTGGGATACGCATGGCGTGATTTTCATTGACTACCTCGAAAAAGGTAAATCGATCATCAGTGATTATTATATTGACTTGCTGGTGCGTTTGAAGGAGGAAATCGCAAAAAAACGACCGCACAGTCTCGGGACTTATTGATCCATGTGTTATATACATAGTGTTGTAAATTACAGCTATTTATATTGATTGGCTCGACTTCATGAAGACGTAGATAACGCCCAATATTAAAAAGTCTTAATTATCTTGGGGTATTAATTGTGATTAAAAATAATAAAGACAGAAACTTAATTTTTGTTAATTATTCTTAAGATTTGTGTACTTCGCCACTATCCAGAGTTACACAATTCTCTAATAGATTTTTGATCTTTCGAAAACCATTACTCTAGAACTCCGCAAAATTCAGCTTCATCTTCTCTATATTGAAAGTTATTTTAATCTAGGGCTTTCTGAAACTAAACAATTCAACATTATTAACTGTAATTTTTAACGTTATGCTTGCTCACAAGGTTCAATTGATATGCGAAATATATTTTATCCAGATATCTCGATTACTTCTTAGTAATAATTAACATATTACGATATCCACTCGTATGGAAGTATAGGGAAAATCTAATTTATTTCTCCTTCTAGGGTCGCAAGCATAAATAATATATTTGATTCAGATATCCATAAGTTTTGCTGTCACAAATATTTTTAAATCAAAAGAACTATATTACTTTAATTTAGAATAATTCTGTTATTTGCAATATACCGGTGCAAAAAAAATTATTTTTTGAAAAATTATTTGAAACTTATTTTAATATATTTTTACTTTAAATCTGTAGTTTTTTTTTTTTTTTTTTTTTTATAATTTTTATTTTCAGTTAAAATTAATTTTTGGAATTTTTTTTTATTTAATGAAGAAAAAACGTTTTCATTCATCTTATAATTTATTAGCATGAATTGTATATAAATATATTTTTCAAAAGAAAAAAAAAAGAATTGTGTTTCAAAGAAATGAGTATTACAACGTAATTGCTTTACAACACTTTTGATTAAATTATTTTTTATTATATCTTAATTAGACTAATGTAGAATATATTATTCAAATGTATCTTGATTTAAATATGCACCTTAACTACTATGAGTAATAACTTTTCATATCCTCTGCATTTCATTTGAATATGTCTTCATTATATTTTACCTCACAGACGAAGTTTTTGAAACTTATACTTTAATGTAAATAGAATCTCAAATATAACCCTAAAGAAAATTATATTATACCTGAGCGAACAGAAACAAACAAAACCATTGAAAGTTAAATATTTAAATAGCAAAGTAAATATAAATTTCAAGAAAAAAAAATATTTATAAATGAATCCATATTAGTGCAAAGCAAGAATAAATGTGGAACTTAACAAGAGATTATATAGAAATAAAACTCCCCAACAAAATATTTGTTTAAGACTTTAATTATATATATATATATATATATATATATATATATATATATATATATATATATATATATATATATATATAAGGAATAATAATTTCACTCCTTAAATAACTAATTTGAAAAGGACTTTAATGTCAAAAGTATTAAATACTTTTTATTTAGTATGAAGGAAACAGGAAACAAAGTTCTGAAGAATTTTGCTATTGATATTAATAAACATTTGTTATATGTCTACATATTGTCTACATCTGGAAATATTTAAGTTATAAATTTAAAATTGATACTTATAAGAATGTTAGTTCAAGAACAATATTATAGTATTAGATTTATGAATTTGTACATCATTTGATAATATAGAATTTTTAATAATCATAAGAACTTAAATACCATTAATAATATCAATATTAAAAAAATTAAATAAAAATATGAGACGTTTGATATTATAATTATAATAATTGTACTATATGTTTACAGAGTATAATGGATATAATTGTAAGGACTCTAAAGTATATATTAATGAAGAATACCAACATGTAACTCTTAGTGATCTAAATATCGATAAGGATAAAAGTCTTAGATGAATTATGAAAAAAGGTACATGTTTCTGATTCATTATTTCAAGCAACCATAATTATATTATCGGAAAAATAACAAAGACATTAATAATTTTTTAACGGATTTGTCTATTAAGTATAATTTGCTTATTGAAGCTTATAAAGAATACAAATATCACATTAATGAGGCATTTGAATACCTGAATTTTTTTTTAAAAAAAAAAAAGAGAGTATACTAAGATTAGAGATATAAAAAGTTTTAAAAAGCTACAAGATAAATTCATCATTAGTTACATTGATAGCATACCAGGAAATTATGCTATTATTAGCACAAGACTTTATGTTAATTTGATTTATAAGAATTTTATATAATGAAGTATATATTAACACACCAGGAATCTATGATATTATTAGCATGAAAATTTATGCTAATTTGACTTTTTAGCATTTGATTATCATAAGGCGTTTATTAATGAGATCAATAGTGATGGAAATAAAAGCAATATAATGAAATTTTTGCATTAGAATTTAGATTATACATTGAATATGTTAAAATATCATCACAAATTTTTAAATCTTAAATGTCATTAAGTTCATTTCATTAAGTTCGCTTTCAATTTAGAACTGTGACTGAGGATTGAAATACTTACAGTTGACCGCCGTAGCCTGGTAGTCATGGTTGCAGACTCGCGGTCAGCGGTCTTCGTTGAGTCTTCGGTTCGAGCCTTGATGCCACTAAGGACTTTTGCTGTAGTCGGGGGTGGATGCACGTTAAATATTATTTAACGTACATTTAATTAGATTTAATTAGATTTAAACGCCTCCCATGGCGTGGTGTGGAAGTTAGGAGAGGGAAGTGAAAATTATGGCGTCGTACTCGTCAATTGACTACGGTTCAAAATTACGAGATATATCCCTATTAGCTATTGATTTTCTTCTATTGCGACATTAATTAACCAATCAATCAATCAAGTATTTACATTACTATCGCTAGAAAATTTTTAGAAACGATTTCATAAAATAGTACAAATAGTGTTACTAAGATGGTTGTTATTGTAACAGTTATGAAATTAATAATTTTATAAAATATAAAGCTATTTATTCTATATAGAGTTATGACTGCTGATTTGTTTAATTTTATAGACCTAGATGACTTAATGAATGTTAGTGTGTATGCGCGTGTGTGTGTGCGTGCGTGTGTGTGTATGTGTGTGTGAGTTTTGTATCCCTTTCCCATGTTTATTCACGAAACTAAACAGGCGGAAGCATTCAAACTAAATAAAAGAGAAAGAAAAAATTATATTGCTTTTATATACGTAACATGTATTATCATGCTTATAAGAAGATGTATACAAGAAGATAGTCATATTGTAACGGATACTTTAAGAAAGTTGAAATTACAACGTACTGCCGGAATTCATAATACACTTTATGATATATCGAAAATATTATTAAGCATGTGGCTATGCTTTTATTTAATCATATAATTAAAATAATATCCATTACATGAATATTCTAGTATTCAACCCTGGAAACCGTTTTATTCAAGAGACACTAGCAATTTCCCCTTTCGATGAGCTGAACTATTCACCACTCATTACGATAATTAATTCGAGGTAATTAGATAAATTTACAACTGGAACAAGCGAGAAAGAAATCTATTAATATCTTCGGTACACTCAATCATTCCCTGTGACACCGAGTTAGATTGAGTTTTGTTGAAAGTTAGGAGCCTCAATAATTGAATTATTCGACCAACTTCGTGTGATATATTAGATTTATTACTCACGTGTCACTTTCACGCAAATAAATGTCTCTGATTAATACATGAAGTTTTCTATTAATGACTTGAAATCAGAATTTCTGCCAAGTGGAGTCTTAACCAATACGGAAACTAGGCTTAGTTTTCTTAACCAATATGGAAGCTGATAAAGTATAAGAAAGAATAACTAAATATGCTACAGAGAGATTATTGGGAAATATAGATAAATTTGCTGCATGAATTACAAATATGATAAATGTGAATCTAACTAAAAAAAATGTGGAAAAGGGTAATTTTTTTCTTTCAATATAAAATCAGATTTAGATATAATACCGTTTTATAAGAAAGGGTAATAATTATAGGGTAGCATAATATAACGGTACTTTATCATGTATTTCCCTGCAACTCAACCTTGGCTACTTTCATAATATGTTGTTTGATTTGTAAGATCTCATGCAATAAATGAGCTATAACTTGTGCAATTTATTAAACAATTATACAAGTTGAGTGAATAATATTCATGAGATAGATTTTATAAATTTAAAAACAGTTTAATATGGTAGTGAGTGGTAAGAGATAGCGATATTGGAAGTGAAAAAATCGAAGATAAATGCAAGTGTCTCTTGACAAGGATAAGTATTAGAAAATTTGATGTTAGTGTGGTGTAATCATCAGTGATCCTACATGTAGTAGTATTCAACGTAGAGGTTGTCCGCAAATATTACAATCTAGAAATTAAAATTTGTATATCTGTATATCGGAATAAAATAATTTGAACTATTGAGCAATATATTCATTTGACTATTTAATTAGAGAGTGAATATTTTCTTAGTGATGGATCAATCAATGAATGGGAATGCAACCAGAACAACACAGCGTATTATTTTAGAATTATTACATGAGCTTCTCAGAAACCAATGAGATAAAGTCCAGAAAACAAAAATTGAGAATTCGAAAGACATTTTCAACTCAAATAACGTCAATTTAATGCTTCCAAAGATTAGTTGAAGGGAAAGACGCGTCATATAATCCCTTTATGAAAATAATAGCTGCTTTTTATTTTTAAGATTGCTGCCCTTCTTTTCTGCACCACTAGCCATTAAAACTGTTACATAAAAAAAGAAGAAAAACGATACACAACACATGTGAAACTTACATAATAGGAAGAAGATTCTGTGATATGCAAATGATTAGTTTTTCAAAACATTAATGCAAAGCAATTAAACCTAGAAAGTATTAAAAGGAAGAAGTTGTACAGAAGACGTCTAAATACAAATTGCAATTAGACGTCGTTACCTGATGGAAGGATATTGTGGTGCCTCGTGTAAGAAGGACAAATGCTTACCAGCGCGTTTCTGGCTTTGATAGAGGCATATGAGGATTATGGTTTATTGCAGAGCAGTATTGACGGGACGGCACGTGTCATCATCTTTTCAGGCGAATCCAAGTTCTGTTTACTAGATCATGATGGTCACATCAGTGTTTTGCTGCATAGTGGAGAACGCACATAGCCAGCGTACATTCATCATCGTCATACTGGCCCAACACCTAGAGTGATGGTACGGGGGTACTACTGGATACACTTATCAGTTACTTCTTGTTCGCATTAATGGCACTTCGAACAGGAGACGTTACATTTCTGGTGTGTTAAGGCCCCTGGTTCTACCCTTTCTTCAGCAGAATAATGCAGAACCTCGTATTGTAGGTATTGT
This sequence comes from Nephila pilipes, assembly GCA_019974015.1. NCBI lineage: Eukaryota > Metazoa > Arthropoda > Arachnida > Araneae > Nephilidae > Nephila > Nephila pilipes. The sequence continues at coordinate 12,720 of BMAW01075975.1, forward strand.
ACGGAACTTCGTAGATGCAGAAAATGTTCTGCTGCTACCCTGGAAAGCTTGTTCTCCAGATCTTTCAACAATAGAAAAGTCTGCTCAATGGTTTCATAGTGACTGGCTAGTCACTACAGTCCATGAACAGTGGCGTCGTGTTGAAGCTGCGTAGGTAGCTGTGCCTGAACATGGCATCCAATCTCGGACTCTATACCAGAGCTGTTAGTGCTACTACAGGTGGTTATTCTGATTTCCCAGGATCTATTCCTACAAATTTCTTGAAGATTTAATCATTTGTTATTTCTATAATAGAATATTTGCCCAATAAATATCATTTCAATATTTGCATTTCTTTCTGGTGTAGCAATTTTAATGGCTAGTAGTACATATTTTTGCATGAATTACGAAAATTCCCCTCAAAAAATCATATTTGAATTTAATGCTCTTTTCTACCTTTCCTGTTTCATTTACCACACATTAAACCAACTGACTGTTAGTCTATTGCTTGTTCTTATGTAAGTGATCAGTTCTTTAAATGATTTGGTAGAAAAGAAGTCTTAGCAATTGATTTCAACAATTCTATAAGAGTTTTCCTTTATGATTTTGAATAATGTGACACTAATCGCAAGGATTTTAAATACTCTGATTCATTTCTAGCATGATCTTCCATAACTTCAAAATCAGCGTTATTAGGCCAATAACTGAACTCAATAAGAAGTTTCAAAAACCTTTTTCAGAGTTACCTACACATGAAGTTGTTATGAGTTTAGTTTTGTAGTGTTACCTACTCATAAAGAAAGATTAATTTATGTATAATTTTTATTTCAAAATTTACGCAAAAAATATTCAGAAAATTTTACTTATTCACAATGGCATCCAAACTTATAACAGATATTCTAAAATTATAAAAATAACAGCTTTCTGTCCTAGATAAAACAAAACAACGGACAATTACTTAATTAATAAAAGAATATTATTCCTTGCAATAAGTTAACAAAAATCAAATAATATTTTAAAAAGTTGACTGAATCACATTAGCTTCTGAATCACTGAAATTTCTCTCATTAAAATATGTCATGCTATATTTATAAACCGTCTTCAAAATTTGTTAAATCATTATCACAAATTTAAGGTTTGCTATGTTTCATTTTATTTAAACTATTACAAATACCAAAATATTACATTAAATAAAAAACAACAACTTGTTGAAATTTACAAAGCATATATTTCATTATTTGATAATTTTAGTGCAATGTATGTCTAAAATCATAAGGTTTAGTTTTACACTGTTTCACCACTTGTCTAATTACTCTACTATTGATTTAAAAATGCAAAATTTTAAAGCAAATGTATAACCATAAATATACTGCTGTTTGTAGAAAATGCAACACCATGAAAGAATCATCAGAATCAAATGAAATTTAATGCAGAAACGACTTGTACTGATACAAATAAATGATGAAATTTTCAAAACAAAAGAAACAAATTAAGCATCCGAAATCAGTATTTGGTGCAGCCACCATGCGCTGCAATAAGTGCTGCTATACGACGTGGCATGGAGTCAAACAGATGTTGAATATCTGCTTGAGGAAGAGAATTCCATATCGCTTGTATGCGCAACCAAAGTTCGTCTTTGGAAACTGCAGGACGCGGATCACGAGCGAGACGCCGACCAACCATATCCCACACGTGCTCAATAGGCGACATATCCGGTGAATAAGCAGGCCAAGGAAGAAGTTGCATGCGTTGTGCTGAACAGAAGTCTCGAACAGTCCGCGCAACATGTGGGCGTGCATTATCCTGCTGAAAGATAGCTCCAGGGATGCCTTGAAGGAAAGGAACGACTTCGGGCTGTAGCGCTTCACGGACGTACCTGTTGCTATTGAGATTACCCTCAATTCGTATCAAATTGGATCGTCCATGATACGAAATCGCACCCCAGACCATAACTCCGGGTGTTCGACCACTATGTCGTTCAATAATACACTCAGGAAGGCAGCGTTGACCGGCATAACGTCTAACACGAACACGGCCATCATGGGTCCACAAATTGAAGCGTGATTCATCTGAAAAGACAACTTGGTGCCAATCAGCTCGCCTGTCTCTGTGCTCAAGAGCCCACTGCCGACGCAGCTGTCGATGATTCGCCGTGAGGGGAATCCTGTATAAAGGCACCCTTGCACGCAATCCATGGCGCAGCAGACGACGACGAATTGACGAAGCCGACAATTGTACACCTGTAGCAGTAGACCAACGTGCTGCCAGCTGCCTGGAGGAAGCTGTGCGATCATTCACCGCCATGCGGAGCAGGTGTCGATCATCGCGCTCTGACGGCACCTTCTGTCGTCCAGTGCCTGTTTTTCGAGTTGTTCGGTGCTCGTCGGTCCACTGCTTCCAAACTCGCATCACTGTGGAACTGTTCCGCTGCATACGAGCTGCTATTGCGCGATAGGAAAATCCTCCTTCTCGAAGGCCGATTATCCTCCCTCGTTCAAACTCCGTAAGTTGCTTGAATTTCTTATTCTTCCGTCGTGGAGGCATACTCAGGTCTCACTAAACGTTTGCCACTAACAAATAATCATAGACTTTTTTCAACGTCCCGCTACAGCACTTTATTTATACGCTTTCAGCATCAATTCAGAGGGCGCTGCGCGCGCCGCGCACGCGCGATGGCTCTGAAACTTTATTAATTTGCATAATATCCTATAATTGACATTTGCTGCGAATTTCATTTGATTCTGATGATTCCTTCATGGTGTTGCATTTTCTACAAACAGCAGTTTATGTTGCTTCAAAACCTTCACCTAAGCTTATGGTTTCCCTTAAATCATTTTATGGATGTTAAACTGTATGTCACAATTAGCCACTTAATGATATCTTATTACCTATACCCGTTTAATTGTATATTTTCCATTGCATCAGTTTAGAAAGTATGAGTATTTTTTTTTATATTTAATGTAAAACAGTTATTCTCACATAATGACTAAAATTTTTATTTCCTGATCTTTCTACTAACCCGCTTTCTTTTTAGTAGAGTTTGTCCAATCACTTTTTAGTAGAGTATTTGTTTCTAGCTAATATATCATCATTTCATAGGCTATCGTAGCTAAAATATGAAATCGTTATCACAAAACTAGAATATGTTAATAAAGATAATTTTAAAAATGATATGTGGACAAAACAGTTGGACGTTTATTTTGCTATGTATGCTAATTTTAGTCATAGTACTTATAAGAACTTTTCTGAAAATAAAAGTGAAAATTAATTTAATGTAAGAACAAACTCGATTTTTTCGCCCTCGCTACAAAAATATAATTATATGCAATACATGGGTCTAATTACAAAATGATGTGCCAGTGTGTATGATTCAAAATATACAGTCATTGCCATAAAAGTTTGTGCACCAAGAAGGAAAAGTGGAATTGTTACGAAACTTGATATGAAGTTACGTTTCAGCCGGGTATTTAAATGATAGGAAATACAGCGTGATTGGAAATACATCGCTTAAATGTCCCCACAGGGCGTTGAACTTCGTTCTTGGATCGTAAAATAAGTAAGTAGATTTGTTTGCGTATATTTAATCTGCTGTAGATGGACATTTTATAAATAGAGATACCATTACACCGCCATCGGAGACAATGGGAGCAGTTGTCATAGTTTGAGAGGGAAAGAATCTTAGAGAGAATGGAAACTGTGTGGTCAGCTCGGCGAGTAACTAGCCACCTAGAACGTTCTGACTTTACTTTGAGGAGATGTTGAGACCAGGGGACCAGAAATAGGTATGTTACAAGCGAACTGACTCAGGACGTACTCGACAAATGAATACCCTAGAAGACCGTTACACATGCATATTGCCTACTGCCTCATTGTCCACCATCCATACATAGGCAGCACCTGAACTACATCCTATGTGTCATTCCGTACCATCGCAAGACCCTTGGCTGAAAGACAGTTGCTTTCGCGGTTTCCATTGCATGTATTGTAATTGACACCCACTTACCGTCGCCTCAGTTTGGAGAGGTGTGGTGCTCGACGGGATTGAACTACAACTAAATGGAATCAGGTCGTCTTCAGGTACTAATCCAGATTCAATTTGGGTCCATGATGGCAATGACGACAATCGTGTACATGTGTGGAGGCCCACAGTTGAAAGTCTCAATCCTACCTTCGATGTATAGCGGTACACAGCTCCCACAACTGGTGTGATAATATGGGGTGCCATCGTATTAGACATACGGTCACTCCTAATATTCATCCATGGCGCCATGATAACCTATAGTTACGGAAGTGACATTCTTCAATCACATCTATTGCAACTCATGGCAAGGCTCACAGGATCAATTTTGCAACCGAACAAAGTTCGCCCACACATAGCAAGGTTTTAACAAGACTGCTTCCGCAACATTTCCGCCCTTGTCTCGCATGCTCGATCCACGGATTTCAAATCGATCCAGCATATATGGGATCTTTTTGGACGGCAAGTGGGAAAGTTACGAGTTTGGTCGCATTATAAGCGCGTTTTCAGCAACTGTGGAACAAGATATCTCAGAACAATATACATGACTTGTGTGTTTCAATGCCTTACCATATCACGTCATGCATTAATGCTAGGTGTGGCCCAACAGGATACCAAAATCTCTATTCATTAGTAATTTTTTCTGCAGTAAATCATTATTCTGTTTTGATTTTGTAACCATATTCTGGCATCAACGTTGTACCTACTTATGCATAATTTCGTTTTATTTTGACAACTCTTTCTTGGTGAGCAAATTTTTACGACAATGAGTATATTTCAACGTTTATAATATGCTGTTTTGTAGTACGATATAAAAAAGGAAGGATGCATAAGACCGCATCAAAATGCGAATCCGCATAAAAAATTTTTATGTCAAATGTCTTTCCAGTCAGACAACGTTTCCTTTTGTGACCTTAGTTATATGTGTGTTTCTTCATTAACTTTGATTTCTTATTAATATATTAGGAACATATGAGTAATAATTATTAGAACTTTATACTATGAGAGAAAAACAATTTAAGAAACAATCAAAAATATAAAAATTATAATCAAAAATTTTAAAAATGTTTAATGCAACAAACTGATAATCAGATCAATACAGTGTAATGATACACTTGGAAAGTTGTACTGCGATTATTACTAAATTTTAATTATTTTACATTTATTTTATGAGACTTTCAATGAGTTTAAGAATAAAAAATTGAAAATCTAATATTTTTTTTAAGATTTCCATTTGGCAATATATACATAATAAGCATATTACATTGAATTGTTGCAAATAGCAATTTATTTATTTCCTTTCTATATCTCGTTTTTTTTCAATCCCATTAAAATCGTAAGAATTAGCAGTTTACTGTTATTAATGAATTATTTGCTCTTTGGAAGGCAGTTTTTTTGTATCCTTAATGTATTCTACTGTTTTTTATAGATTAAAAATGGAAACATAAGCAAATATTTTGAAAATTACATAAGACATTATTTTAGTGTTAAGGTATTCAGATAATTAAAGTAGTTTGAAAGCATGCTGTTTTTGGAGTTTATTTATTTCTCGACAAAGATAGTTGCATTGGTTGATTTGTTTAAAAGGAATATGTAACAACATTAGTTATTATCTTCTTAAAGATATTATTTTAAACTAATAAATATTAAAGTATTTCCTCTCCTAAGTAAGAGCTCTAAACATGGTACAAGGTTCACTAAAAGTGATAGTGTATGGGAATTGAGTTTGAGTTAATCCAGACATCATTCCGATGAAATGAGTATTTTCCTCCAGTCAAAAGAAAAATATGCAAGATAAAGTTTTATACAAATTACATTTGTGAAAAAACTATATAGGGAAAACCTTTTGCTTATAATCCGAGTACTTAAAAATCATAACTGTTCTGTTTTGTCCAATCAGATATGATATGGATATTCGGGATGTTTCCCGAAAAAAATTTCAGAATGTTTACTGAAATAAAAGTTTCCTTATTTGGCCGTTCTGTTTTGTGATGGCGTTTCTGACGATATCCAGTCAATGTGTACGATAAATTCCTTTACCATCAAACGAGTTTATCCTCCTGTTTATTTCCAAATATTTTTGAGAGTCCCGGAATCCAAAGTAAAGTGCCCTGTTTATTATATTGTTATGGCATGAAATTCATTCCAGCCAGTCTTTGAATTTCAGTGACTTAATACATTAGTTTTGAAGAGCAGATTAAACAGTGGAATTATTTGACAAAAATAACAGATTATTATTTGTTTCCGTCATATTATTACTCGGCAATTAGGTTGTTCTGAGTAAGAATATAATTGATTATTCTACAAACTAAAGATTCCTTTTGCGTAAAACATGCAATATATGTTACCAAGGGATGTCGTTACTAAGATTTAGACATATATTTAAAAGTCTTCTTATTTATAGAAACAGAATCTGTTCATGCCAAGTTGAAAAGAATAATATTTAAGGTCTAATGTAGAACACCTAGATCAATTCGAAAACCTTTGATATAAATGGTTAGTTTTTATGTGACTTAACTTTCAGTTTTCATGCCTTAATGTTTAAACTTCAATTCTTTGAGACGATTGAATTTTTTTCAAAGCTTTCTATTTCATATTTTTCATCGTCGAGACATTTTTATTCCAATTGAAAAAATATACTTCAAGATATTTGATGGAAGATTGCCACCAAATTGAAAATCCAGTCAATATAATATTAGGAAATATGAATGGTTACTTTTCTTACAGAAGCAAATATGTTTGACAGATGTTGTTGACAAACTCGACACCATGTCATTTGAATTTGATGTTAAACAGAAGAAAAAAATTAAAGAATTAAAAATAATAGCAGATAGCTGTTTTTTCTTTTATTACATTGTTTCCATTTCTTTCCATTGTTAAATTTTGTAATTGGTATTGAATCCCAATATTTGAAACGTTTGTGTTTACGACATGAAATATTTGTGTTTAAGTATTATTTGTGCCAATGTTTCAAAACAAACAATAACAATAAAAAGGAAATGCATTTTTTTTAACAATCAGTGTGTTATTCATTCCATTTAATTTCGGATATTTATAAATAAAGCTCCACGTCTATACATTGATTCAGTGTCATAAATATTCAATAATTATTCATTCAAGAAATATTTTCTGAATTTTTTAATCAGTTTATTCAATAAATTTTCTAATGATTGTAATTTTTTCACATCACACTGAGAAGCAATGCTATGGACATTGGTGAAAGATCTCGTAATTTTAAACCTCATCAAGAGACGAGGACGACACTTGAGTTGGCACATACCTTTCCAAACTTCCACACCATATTAACGTGAGGACCTCCAGCCTTGAATGTAAATCAGCTAGAATTGGGGTTAATAGAATGGTAAGGTTTATAAATTATTTTTATCTCATGAAGAGCAATACTTGATCCCAGTCACAAGTAAATGCTTTTAAACTGGATTCGAATAAATATTAAGCCTCAGGTGATCACTAAAGTCCATCTTCCGCCAATATCATACCATCTCCTTGTACCAAAATCGCTCTCTCCATCTGATTTTTTCAAACGATTTCCTATCATTTACACTTCTTATATTTAAATATGAATTTATATAAGTCACTTTTTATGCAAAAAAGGGAGGTTCTCAAATCCAATAATCTAATAGAATAGCCCAAAGTATCAGTTGAAGGGAGATGAATGAGAACCCAATCTAGGTACGTTTTACTTAATTTTATTCTTTTAAGGCAACTGACAGTTATGCAACTTTTAACTTATGATTCTTGAATCCAAATAATTACATGTATTACATTTCTTAGAATAAAAATTGATTTTTTAAGTGTTTTTTATCTTTTTTTTTTCTTTTAATTTGACTTTGTATTGAACATTGTATTATTGCGAAGTAAATGCTTCAAATTTAATTGGTATTTCTAGAAATGTTTCCTCAAATAATAATAATTTCATTTACAGCCATGCCTGAATATATTAAAATCAAAATAATTATTATATTAAAATCTGCAAGCAATTTGTGCAGAGCGTCCCATTCCATATTAAATTTACACAATTGTATGCTGAAATCATGCTATTTCAATGCGTTTACCATTTTAAGTAAAAGGCTGCAGTAAATGTAATACTGTAATATAATTTAATGAAAAATTATTTTTATTAATAAGCATAACTTACTGTAATGATCATTGTAATTTACCTTAATATAAATTCAAAGTTGTAGATAAATTTAATTGATTAAAAACTATTTATTTTTTCATATTTAAGAATGAAAGAGTACTAATATATGCGAGGCTAAGAGCCGTACTAATTGGATAGGCGAAGAAATAAACAAATCAAAATAATTCCTCGTTTATTCCAAAACTTAATTCGTACGGAAGAATCAGCACGAATATCAGGATGAGCGAGAAAATGTATCAATACATACGAGAGTTTAAATGACATCTTATTTATTGATATACGAAAATTTGGAAATTGATACAGAGTACAGATAAAATTTTCTGGTATAATTGAAATAGAGTGTCTTCTTCCTTTTATTTGTAATGTTTGCTTTTAAGGAAAGGTAAGCTTTGTAAAAAATAGCAGTAAAATATCTGTAAGATTTTAGTTACCATGATTAATCAATATAAACATAAAGAAAAACATATATATTCATATTCAATATTTCATAAATAAAAAGGACATATGGTGATAGTATATTTCTTTTATTCGTTAATTATATGTATACCATCAAGTAGCCTGTATGTTACAGTCTGCCTGTTGTCTATACTATTCGACAGTCTAAACATTATATAGTGTGTCAGAGGATTTATATTTCAGCCCCAAACAAAGAAATTTCAAACATTTGTTAGATAATATCTCTCAGAAGAAACTTAATTTTGTAGTTTAATATCATCATACCGGTCATATAGAAATATATGCTTATAAAAGTACAAACATATGCAACTTTGTTCAACTTTCCTGAACTACAGATCTTCAATTATACCTTCAAACGTTCTAAATTTGCTGCGTCTGAGCCAAATTTACATTCCTCTGTACTTATTTCCTGAAGGCGAAGTGAACGAACAGAAAATTATAATCGACTAACTTTGTACAGAATGCATTGACTTGTTTATTTGTTAATTGCATGTCAAAGACTTTTATGCAAGATTGCATTAAGAATGGGTGTTACATTCCAGTAAGTGAAATAGTTTTGTTTCCGAGAAGCGAAGTGGAAAGAATTCTGAATTATATCCCTGAGGTCAGTAAATGGAAAACAAACTTATTTCCATTTCTAAGACACAAATAAAATGGCACAAAGAGCTTAACACGGGTAAAAATCAGTTTATATAGTTTTAAAATATTCGTCTTTAAATATTCTAACGTTTCGAAGGGTAGTATACATTTAAAGAAAGTTGCGAAAGTATTAGATTCTATCTTAAAAATTCGGGATAACTAATATATACTCTCTCGTATATTTGCAAATGTATGCTCAAAATAGAGATATCTAAAGTACTTCCTAGACTTTTATGAAATACCAATGTATCTAAGTTTATTTACATACGGAGAATCTTTTTCTTATTAGTTTTCATTTGAAAAGTTACTAATGAACTTGTACCATTAAGTTGTGAATTATAATAAATCCTAATTTACATAACTTCATCTGATGGAAAGGTATTCAATTTCCAAACTCCAATTAAAGATTGAATAAATATAAATGAAATAAAAAAAAATAACTGAAATCTCCTATACAAAGCTTTTAGAAAGAGTTCCAACTTGATTTTATTAGAAAATTAAAGTAACTACAACTGGACTAACATGCCCTTTTGAATCGAATACATTCTTCTAAAAGGAATATGCCTCCTTTAATCTTTTCAGTTTTTATCTAAAAATCCATGGTTGTTACACAGAACGAAATTTGAAATTATCACACTATAATCTATTATAAATTTATGAGAGGTTTTTGGAAAGTATAATTTACCATTTGTGAAAGAAAGTCCTTTAACTGGATTAAATGTATGTTCTTTGAACTTAATATTTATTTAAATATCATAGAAATTAGTTTTTCTACAAAAATGTAATTAAGATTCTTATTAACTAAGTATTTTTATTTGAACTGTTACTAAAAGGTTCTTGTATTTCTCAGAGTAGTACATTATTAATTTTCTAAACTAACATGAAATGAAATGAAATAATTGCTTAAAGACACATTTAAGTTAGTTAAGTTTAGTTGGCTTACATTACTTATAAATTTGGAACATACTACAAACTCTTATACTAAATTATACCCTTTAAGTTTACCGTATTTCACTCATGTGCATTATTTGCCTAAAAACTGCTTATGGTTCGCAAACTTCACTATCATTACCTCTATTAAACGAGAATATAAATGTAATAAAAGCTCTGATCTTCATTGCAGAAAGGAATTTGTCTTTATTAAGCGTATGTTTATGTGTTATGTAACACTCATGTTAAGCAAATTGGTATAAAAATAACTTAAAATTAAGGTAATTTTTTCTTTAATTTTAGATCGTCTGTGTTTCTCTCTCTTTAATATCTATATGTTAAAGCGACCACAATGTATGTTGTTTCGTTTAGCATTCTAATCGATGAAGAAGGACTTATTTCATTACAAATTATTTATCGAAACTCTATTTTATGAACACTGGAATTAAGAATTAATTAAATTAAGAGAATTGGCAAGTTAAGAATAATTTTACAAAAAAGTAATGAAACTAAGGTTCTATTTGTGCCCCCGAAGAATTGAGCAAATTTTAGAGTCGAATGTATGAGCGTATATCTACGTGTCTGCTTAACTGTGATTGTGGAGAGTATATAAGCGCATGAAGGGTTGTCGGAAATTTGTGTACTCGTACTACCCCACAAGTTCACCATGTTTCTAGCGCGCAAGAGTTAGGTAACTTTTAAAAGGTATCCAATAACTTTTCAATGAAGGAATGAAATGGAGAATTGTAAGTAGATTGGAGGCAGGACAATCATAAGCACAGGCGGCTAAATTAAATAAATTACTTTCGAACGTTAAATATTGTTAGTTTATCATATTTCATACACATATTTTATTTGCGTAAAAGGTATGCTATGGTCCCTCCTGATGAAAATCTTTGTACATTTAGTCACTTGTTATGAAAGTACGGACCTGCCTTTTTTAATTATTTTATATGTACAACTTCAAAGATATTAAAAGTGGGCAACATTTTATGTAACGCAGTTAGTTGGAGCATCTGTAACCACCGACTTTATGGATATTTCTGGAGCTACGCATTTAAAGTCATGAGCGTGGGATTCATAAAATTATTTATAAACGAAACAGATGGAATATAAAGACTTTTTGCGAAATGGCTCACAATTTCCAGCCACGGTTCAGTGGCAAGAACGATCACTCACCTGACCCTCCGCTATCATAACTTCCCCTTCTTCCTAACATGGGGGCTTTGAAATCCCAATTATTTAATATGACTCAGATCCACTACACAAAGTGTAATCACATCAGAAATCGAACCAACGACTTGTTTGAAACAACGCCGACTTTCAGTTCATGACCATGGTCACTTTGCTATTGTTGCCGCATTCATACTTTCGAAATTTACGGATGAAGTATGAACTTTCTACTTTAACCCTTTCAGGGGCGGTGGTATGTTTTTATACCACATTTTTAATACCCTAAAAAGTTCTGTAAGACATGCTTTTTCCAAATACATTTATTTTCAAATGGTAGAGTATAGTTTTCTGTACTTAAATTAGATAGTAGAACCATGTTGAATAATAATAAAAATTATTGCTCTGAATCTAATGAAAGTTCCCAACAAATGGTTCTTTTGTCACAGAAAATCTTCTAAAAGAAATTGAAAAACTTTAAATCAACAGCCACCTAATCTACATGTATGAAATTTTATGTAAATAATGCAAATTACTCAAAATAAAATATATAAAGTATTGGTTTCATACTTCAAACCATGTGGTATAAAATTGATACCACTGCCCATACAGAGGGCTGATGAGCAACAGATGGCAGCACTGAAATTTACAATTCAGACTAATATGTGACGGTTCACTTTGTTACAGTTGAAGATAGATGTCATAGATATGTTTTTGAGTGTCAGTGAGTAAAAACCTGACTTATTCTCCGAAGAAAAGACATTTGAAACAGGAATAGAAATTTATCAACACGGTGCGTGCCACCAAAATACAGGAAACAAAAGCTAAGAATTAAAAAGTATTTTTACAAACCAAAGCTATTTTTGAAAAACGAACAAAGCGAAGACTGAAGGACAGCCTTCAAAGGCGCCTAACATAGAACTGGCTGGAGACAGTGGATTAGGGATTTGTTGTCGTTGACGAACTTCTTAAAGATAACGAACATAAAATGTGTTAGCATAAGATAAGAAGAGATGATGAGCTACCAGTAGATGATGAGCTATTAGGGGATCATTTCCTCTAGGAGTGGACTTTATCGAAGAATCTAAGAAGTAATACCGATATGTAAATCATTGACGAGTGGTATTACGAAAGATACGATACAACAAAGATATACCCGCTTTAGAAGAGGAACAGAGTCCTCGGCTTTTGTGGGCCAGATGTGAAACCCGAAAGAAGAGATGATTTTTTTTCTAAACTGTAAACTATCTAGGAAATTCGATTAATCAGAGATTAAAGAAAGAAAAAAGAATTGAATGCGCATCCTGTAAATAATTCACAATAAGGAGGGCTGATTGGTTAGTTGTTTGTTTTGTTTTGTTTGATACGTCTATTCATCATATATACGGGAGGGTATATTTTGATTCAGACCAATTACCGTGCGTGGCTATCTTTTGAACTCTTAAGGAGATCTCACATTCAACAGCATTTTATTTTTATCTAGTGTTCATTAAATTCATTTTTTTTTTTCGTTTCTTTTCGTCACTGTTTCAGATTTCGTACAAAGGGGTGAATAATTATTGCAGATAAATTTAATTTTTTTTTAAAGTAGACTAATAATCTAGTTTTTATTAATTTTTGAATTGTATATATTTTTAAAATATATCTCTCAAAGAATGATTACATGGGGAATTATGATAGAGAAATAATTTATTTATTGGAATCGTTCTCTTCTGATGGATAGGAGTTATCTTCAGAAACAAGTGAGGAAGAAAATATCACTACATTCTATGCCATAAGAAATATGCCCTATTTTTTTAAGAAAAATTGTATACGTATTTCAAATAAATTTGGTTTATTAAGTTTATAATATAGTTTTATCATTAGAGTCTGAAAATAATATTCATAAAAAGGCTGTACATAAAATGACAAATTTTCGCTCAAATTACCACTCTTAGAAATAAAAATACGACATTATAAGGTTCTAATCTATTCAAAAGTGTTTTGTAATCTTAATTAATTCCAAATTAACTAAAATAATATAATTCTTTATGAAAGTGCTTATTATTTCTTCGAAGGGCTACGAAACACCGGTTGGAAAATTAAGAGTCCAGAGCAAAGGTATATAATATATATATCATGTCTTAAAAATCAGAAAATTAATTAAAAAAAACCAGTTTTACCGTTTGATACTCTATCTCTTTAACATTATTAATGCATATGAGAGGAATTTTAGCAAATACTTAACGTTTTTATAAACCTCCTCTCAAAGGGTTTAACATGGAATGTATACTCAAAGGTCAAGTTACCGATTCTTTAATGTATTCGACTCGTTCGAAACCAATAAATGAATAGTTTTTTTAAACCATTAAATGAATAACAGAAACATACAAACGAATAGTTTTTTTATGTTCTGAATCATAGGAATTAGAATATATATAAAAATTGTCCAAAGTATTTTATTGCAATAAAAAATTTAAAATGTAAGTTTAAGCCTAGAATAAGGTAAAAGCATATTTCCAAAACATACTTTTTTCATGAAAATTTTTTATAACTTTATCAATCATCATATGTGTAGGTATGACATCCATACAGAACATGAATTAGGATTTTTCAATAATTCGCAATATATACAGAGTTATTATGCATCGAAATTACATCACATGTTTTTTTTATGTATAAAATATCCTTTCTAATGCATTACAATGTGAATAAATCCACTTGTAAGTAAATTATTATAAAATTCCTAATTCAGGCCTATAAGAACAATAAGAAAAACATTTCTACCAAATTTAATCAAAATATAGATAAAATCTTTTGAGTTATCATCTTTTAAAAATTATAAATATACTAAAAATTATAGTATTCAAAAAGCTGATTTAAAGTAAAAGCTTATACAGAAAGTCAAGATATACATACCAAATAAATTGAAAATCCCTACTGTTATCAATCGCATATTTCTTCCATTAAGGGGGCCGCGGTAGCCTAGTGGTCAAGGTCGTGGACTAGCGGCCGGCGGTTTTCGTTCAGTCGTGGGTTCGATCCTTGGCCGCCAAAGACCCGCCGTGTAGCCGGGGCTGATGCACGTTAAATCTGTTCGGGGCCCAAAGTCCTCCCATTGGTGTGGTGTGGATGTTAGGAGAGGGGGGTGCCAGCTCAGGTGTCGTCCTCGTCACTTGACCATGGTTCAAAATTACGAGGTCCGTCGCCAATAGCCCTCGCGTTGCTTCTAGTGCGACGTTAATAAAAACTAAACTAATTCCTCCATTAAGATTTCATTAAATCAATATATTGATCACCTGATCGAAATATGTAGATTTAAGGATATTAATAATGGTTTCAGAGAGGCTTTTGCATTTTTTATTTATCTTTGCTCAGTAAGCAATAACACGTTGATATTTACACCAACTAAATTGTCTTTTTAGTCACTGGTCATGCATTGGCTAACCCACTCCTGAACAGCTGTGATAAAATGCTGTTATTATTCCCGGCATATCAACAGCATTACATCTCATAGAAATAACATATTACTTTTGCTGTTGATTAATAAATTTATCGGTAAATTTTCATTTTCGACCTAATCCTTTCAACTCGATTTTAGTTTAGGAAATGGGTTCTGCCTCTCTCTGAATGCACCCAATTGACTCATATTTGGTGACACTATTTTTTCTATATGTATCTTTCACTGATGAATGAATTTGTGATCACCGTCAGCGTAAAACGACGAATACTTTAAATGTCGCAAATGTCAAGAACGTTCGAAGATGCGATAGACATCCACAGACTCCATGCCAGTTTCATGAACCAGAATGATTTTGTGAACAATTGGGATAGCGGGATTCATTTAATCTTTTATTTCGAGCATATATGCGGCAATTCTTGGATATAGTTTCTATATCTATACATTTATCCATATCAATAGATAAAGCTACTACACACCCATTTAATGAATTGTGATATCAACGTTGCCAAGTATCATCATAAGATACTCCGCAGCTTGTCAAATCCTCCGCTTGGTGTTTCTTCTTTTTTATTTCAAAAACCGTAGTATATTCTGTCCCTTGATTCCTATTAAATTACGAGAGCTATTTATTTAAGCTCTTATTAGATGTCGTCACCTATATCAATCAGGCGATATTCAAACTTGTAACTTTTTTTTTGTAACATGGAATTTTCACCTAGTAGAGAGAAGACATGACTGTAAAACCAGAAGAATGTAATTAAACACTGTTAATTTTAACATTTTGGGCGTATGTTGTTTTAGTATTGTGTCCTCCTCACGTGCAATTTTTAGAAACATATTGACATATTGATTACTTATTTAATTATGCAAGGGATGTGTGTTTCGGAAATAAGTTTCGTCAGTTTTTTGGAAAGAGCATAATATAGTACACCAAAGGCTTTTTGCATGCAACAACAAATGTCTTAATATGAATTACGACTATGTCGAAAAATAATGCAAGGTTATTATTCAAAAAATGACAATCTTTTTTTTTTTCTCAATGAAATTTTCCGTGTGAAAAAAATGACGAAACTTTCTTTTGATACTTTTCTCATACATTTTATACCTTTTTTCATAATAAAAAACTAGCCATGTATAAGTTTTACTTTTGATTTGTTATAAAGTAGTTGAATTTTATTCATATTATTTAAGATCGGATAACAATCTATTTTCGTATGCCTTTATCATAGTACACAAGAACGAAATAAAATCCTTTTTATTTGAATCTTTACTTTATATTCATGGCTTAAGGAATTCCGGATTATATTTTTGCCAATAATACGCAAATGCGTGTTCACTTCTATATCGCTAAACAAATGTTATTTATCCAATTTTCAGTAGGTAATTTTGTAGTCTGTAACCCGAATTGTCTTGTTTCTAGTGGGAAGCATGGAGGCAGCTGTAACATGATTTGGGAATCGAACTCATGATTTTCTTTGGATCCTGTCGCCACTTACATTATTTCCTTCAGGAAATGCAATCCTCCAGATAGATAATACTTCAGTTCATACAAATGACCACGATAGACGAGTGGTCATGGTCACGAGATAGAGATTGGAAATGTTTTTTTGAGTCTTTGACTCGATTCCTGATGCATCTCGTCGTGTAGCATGGTTGATGTACGTTAAATCTGTCGGAACTCATGTCTCCTACAGAGGGCGGAATGAATAATTCTCGAGAGGTTGCTACAGGTGTAGATATCACCCTTGTCATTTGACCAAACTTCAAATTTACGAGGTCTGTTGCCAAAAGCTTACATATATTACGATAATGCTGTCGTACACATTATTGACCATTAAATTCTAATATTTCGAAAAGTCAAGGAATCAAATATATACTAAAAGAAATGATCCATTTCTTTTTTATATTAGTAAAAAAAAAAGAGAAAAAAAGTTTATGTCATCTTCCAAAAAAGATATATACCATTGTTTAATTTTTTTAAAAAAAAAATCTCTTCAAATATGTTGAAATCGTGTCGAATAATCAATCCTGAATAATTATAATTTACGCTTCCAAGGCTTTACATTTAAAATACTTAGATCATATGTATTAAAGTCTTTGACATTGATTACATATAATACACTACTGATCATGAAAAGGAGAAATATATTGAATGCCTCCCACACAATTTCTACGCTATTTCTTGAAAATATTGAATCAAATTCAAAACTTGATTCGTTTAGTGACTTTCAAAACAACATAATTTTTAATATGTGTTATGCCATTCAGTTTATGTATTTAAACATGCCATAAATGAAACTAACTGCATAACCCGGATTTTTCAATTCAAATACTGACTGTACTATTACATTCTTTCCGTACAGAAATTGCATTCTCTCTAAAATATTTTTCAGCATCGGCCATTTATTTTTAGCCTGTGAAAATTCGTGTTTTTATATACTTCACAATTCTTTCTCAGTCCTTGAGGTTTGATGTAAAAAAGAGAATTTCCTTTCAAAACCCAATCGAATTTTATGTCCAAGAAATATCTTAGTTACTGTAAAGAAGCATTTCTATTCTAACAACACCGAGAAATCTATTTGTTCGTAGATAAGTTAGTTTTATTTCAACTCTTTCAAACAATAGTTTGAGAACATAAACTAAGTCTTCTAAAAGCAAATAGTTTACTTTTATTATTTCTATTTATCTTCAAGCTGTTTGTATTGAAGTTTTCGAAAAATAAATAAATAAAACTCTTTCCAGAAGTGGGATTTCCCAGTACGATTTCACTTAGTGATTTACATTTCATGTACAATCATAATATATCTACTATAAGTTTACGTTATTAAGTTCCCTATTGAAACACTTACTATAACCCAGAGAAGACAAATGCCATAGTGATTTGGCTAGAATTAACTCTGCCTTCCATTGTAAATTATGACAAACATCTTAAATTAAATGTAATTCTGAAAGAAAAGAGTATATATTTCTTTACTTAAACAAGCGTTAATTAATATGAATTTACATTTTTCAATTTAAGTGAACTTGAATGTCTACTTTGATTTGATGCCTTTCTTATATAAGAAATAATACTTATTTTACATAAAATTCAACATCAAATGTTTGGTTTTGGGACTTAATATGATTACTTAGTATATCAATTGCAAAATTTTATAATTAAATGGGAAAATAGTTTTTAAAAAAATATAATGTTTAATGAATCAGAGTCAGAGTCTAAATATAAATACGTCATCAAAATAGCTTCTTTGATTCTATACAATAATTAAAAAAATTATGGATGATGATTAAAAAATTACGGATGAATAGTGGTGATTCAATGAAATTTGATAGACAAAATTAAATAATATTTTTATTTTAGGTTCAATTGGGAAAAAATCAACTACTACTGTCTTTTGTATACAGTAATAAAAAATTTGCAATAGAGTAAAACTTAAGAAACAATTATCACATGCACCTGATACAAGTTTAGTTTAGAAAAGTTTTTATTAACGTCACACTGGAAATAACACGAGGGCTATTGGCGACGAATCTCGTTATTTGAACCTCGGTCATGCGACGAAGACATTTAAGCTGGTATCTCCCTCTCCTAACTTCCACACCACGCCCTGGGAGGACTCTGGGCCCCGACAGATTTAACATGCATTAGCCCAGGATACACGGCGAGTCTTTAGCGGCCCAAGGATCGATTCCGTGACTGAACGAAAACCTCCGGCCACGAATCCGAAGCCATGACCACTAGGCTACCGTAGCCCTTACCGATACAAAATATCTCAGATTATCTTCTGATCACTTATCAGCAGGCTCTTTACCTTTACCTGGTACCAAAAGCAGACTAAAATCAATAATAAGAAATACCAATTTACAACGAATTTTTGCCTTCACTTTGCGCTGAGTTGCTTCCTGAGTTCCTCATGATGCACCAGAAACTGAGCAACAATCCAAAGAATGGGTTGCTTCTCCTCCAAGTAAAGAGAAGACGGTGTAATCGGTCGGAAGTTTTGAGGCTAAAATTTGTTGAGATGCGAAGGACGTTTATTTCAAAGAAAATAGTTTACAAGACTACACACTACAGTGGTTTACCCCTTTTACATTTCCCATTCTTAATACATCTGTATCAATTCAAAAACGAGTATTTGTTGAAACCCCCCTAGTAGTTTTGTGACGCAAAATTGTACATTTTTAATTGTGCCCACAAACATTTACAAAATATTTAATCATTATTGCTTCAAATAGTAGTAAAAAAGCATTGTAAAAACACAAGCAGGCCATACAGCTGTATATTAATTCACAGTTTATGTTTCACTACGAAGAGCTACCTTTTGAAAATCACGCGTGAAAACAGTGTACTAAGATTAACCAAGAAAGCGTAACATTGGATTATTTTCTGTAAGCTACACTCAATCAATTCTTAATGGTGCAATAATAATGCGTTATAAATGAAATAGTTTTAACCATTCAAAAATAATAAATTGATATTCCAATAAATTAAATTAAATCACCCTTTAACTGTAATATATTGAATTCAATTTCTTTAAATTAAAATAAGGAATATAAAAAAGTATTTATTTTTAAAGAAAAATTTGGAAATCCTAATAGTTTATTTAACAGCCCCTTCTGAAAAAAATAGTATTGTTTTATAAGCAATTAAAAAATTACCTTTCTCAAAGTTTGAAATGTTTTTTTTTTAATTTCTTATAAAAGCAACAGTATTTTTCTTATTAATGCTACCATTAGCATTTTTTTCTCGTTATTTGAATGCACAGAGGATAAAAATTATTGTTTTGCTTCTTCGTTATCTTTAAAATCATATTTAAAATTACAGTTAAAAAGAAGACTTACTCAAAATAGCTTAATATTTTCTAACATTGAAATAAATTAAATTAAGACGCTTTGATGAAAGGTAAATAATATGAACATTCCGTGTTATTATAAGAGAAGGAAAGATGAAAAAACCTATGAACATTAAATTATTAATTAAATTATTTTAAATTGTATTGCTTATATTCAATATGTTAAATGTGAGTGGAGGAATTATAAAAACTATTTAATGTTTGCATGAGATGGCTATAACATTACGAAAAGTCAATAGATTATACACTTGTGACTTAAAATAAGAGATGATCTTATATTGTAACTTTTATTATATATTCCTGTAGTAACTTTTCATTTTTATTAAATATTTTAACATTGCTAATCCTATATTTAATGTTTTAAAACACAATAAAAACAGAGATAAAAAATTTAAAAAAATAGTTTTTTTGAACTTTGATTTATGAAAACTAAAATGGTTATATAAATATCTATTTCAGTTTCAAACTCGCTTAGTAAAAATACAAATTCAAAGAGAAAAACTGATTTTATTTCAGATTAAATGTAATTTCCCTATCTATAATATGATAAGCAACTATGTTGTCTCATATTATTTTATAAATTGATAAAAGGGGAAATATCTAGTGACATAATTAATAATAAACAGATCAATATAAAATATATAATAATTTAGAGCAGAACAACTTCGTGAGTATCACTCATTGTCTGAACGTTTTTGTTATTCTTCAACTTTTCAGGAAAAATAATTTACCTGTAAGATATTTGTGTTATTAAACTTTTATATTATTTTCTCCATTTATTAATTTCCAACCAAAACATTTTTTTTATTCAGCATTAGATCTTTGAGACACCTTAATTTAGCTGAAATTGGTTGTTTACTTTTAGAAAATAGTTCATTTTATAAAGTGTTTCTTTCTATTTAAAAAAGAATACCGTTAGATAAAAATTCATTTACCTATAAAAAAGAATACCTTTAGAAAACATCTTTATTTTTAGAAAAGAGTTCCCTTTAGAAATAAACTCCTTTGTTTTAGAAATGAGTACCTTTAAAAACAGTGTAATGTTGAATTTTCCCTCGAGGGAATTTATAATCACCGGTTTACTTTTGATAATTTTGGAAAAATAATAAAGTGCAGCTTAAAAATTTTCAGTCCTTCTTCGAAAT
Organism: Nephila pilipes; assembly: GCA_019974015.1. NCBI lineage: Eukaryota > Metazoa > Arthropoda > Arachnida > Araneae > Nephilidae > Nephila > Nephila pilipes. The sequence continues at coordinate 33,508 of BMAW01075975.1, forward strand.
TAAATTCAAATCATAATCTAAATGACAAAAATAAGCTGTTTAAAGGTAAGAATAAAAATAACTTTAGGCAGGGAAAAAAAATTGTTTCAGGGAAAACATCAATCACCTTTTTCAAACAAATCAGTTTCAGTTCCCTTCCGACATAAATACATAGGAAAACGAAGTTAAAACCCTGTTTAGAATAATGCAATCTTTAGCATCAAAATAACACCTTTCAAAACTCTATTCAGATTTGAAAATAATGCATTCGGGACCGACGGTAAACATTATTCTTTTTACTTTTCTGGATCAATTATTTATTTTCTTTTTAAAACGCACTGAGAAGTTAGAAAACTAACCCATTATATTGATATGAAGGACTAAATAATTAAAATCAACAATGAGAAAAGAAGTCAAGACAAATTTTTTTGGTTCCAGGGAGTTTTTCGCTAAAATTTAAAATCCAGAAATTACTATTAATATTTTCACTAAAGGACACTAAAGGTAGGACAGACTATTTTACAGGAGTAATCTTTCTTCAGAAAATGGAATAGGTATGCGATTCTGGATATTTATTAACGCTGCACTGAGAAGAAATTCGAAGGCTATTGGCAATGGATATTGGAAATTTGAGTATCGGTCACATGACCAGGACGACAGCTCATCTAAGATATCCCTCTCCAAGAGTCTAGAACACCAACGGGAGGTTTGGAGACCTCAACCATATTTAACATGCATCAACCCTGTGAAATGTCGGATCTTAAGAGGTATAGGTTATAATTCACGTATCGACGAAAACAACGCCGTTTGGGAGTCCGCGGCCATGACCACAAAGCTACCGCAGTCAATACATTCGATAATTCTAAAAATGTTTTTTTTTTTTTTTTTTTTTTTTTGTTCTTTAATATGATAGTAGAAATGTTTTTTCTTCATTTCTAAAGCCTTTGTTTCGGAACTTATTAAGTGTTTTTACTTTCTACGAGTTCAATGCCTGGTCGTCAAAAAAATGAGATAACCTTAATGATTTTGTAATACCCTTGCTTTACCTATGATAGCTACATCACTACAGAATACAGAATGTTTTGTCAGTCAAAAAGAGAAACCAATTTGCTTTTATTTGGATCTTCGAATATACTAAGCATAAATCATTAAATATTAAACAGGTGCCTCTGCGTATCGTCCGAAAATAAAGATAAATATTACAAAACACCACTCTATTTTATCACTTGTCTATCCAAATCCAATTCAATAATAAAATTTTAATGTAGATCCGACTAGATATCTGTTCACCCATCATGATGACGCACTAATCGCTGAGTGAACACTTTCAAAACTCTTCTGACCCTAGTACCCTAGTGTTCATAGTCGCAGACGTCACATGCACTGCGTTAGTTATGTATTCGAGTCCTGAAAGACCCATCGTGTAGAGGGTCTGATGTACGTTAAATCTGTGGGGACTCCGAATCTCCTTAGTATGGCGTGGAGTAGAAGTTAGGAAATGGAATTATCAGTTCAGGTGTCGTCGTCGTCTCTTGACCTAGGTTTGGATTTTAACCTAAATTTTAACACATTTCATAGCAGCTGAAAAAAAAAATTGAGGTCACTGTTAATAGTTCAAAATGAACTAAAAGGTAATGCAAATTGATTAACTAATTAATTAACATAGTAATTAAACTCGTAACAATGAAATTTTCTATCATTAAACTCAATTTTGTTCACATATCACATTTCTTACTATGGAATAAGAAATATTTCAAATTTCGTTAAACTCTACGCACATTTTTTGGTGTTTGCTGTGCCTTAACTAACAGTACACATTCCAAGAAAATGCTTTGAACCAACATATGTTATGCCTACAATTGCATATTGTATGACCTTACTGGGCTTTAAAATTAGAAACTCTCCCTAAGAATGTTTTGGCAGTATATATTTTTCTGTCAAAAGTGCATTTTGTACAAATATAAGCAAAAGTTAAGACTTTTTACAAAACATGGTAGCTCCAAAGAAAATAAATATATTGACATTATTCAAATTTAGTAATACAGAATATAACCTTATTTGGGGGAGAGAAGTTATTATGATAATATGGCCCTCACGTAGGAAGCTCTAGTAATTTGACCTATGAAAACTGTAATTTTCACTGGAAGTTATTGTAATTTTACTTTATTGAATTACAAAAATCTTTTCACAATATAAAATTTTAAGAATAGCCCATTCTATATATAGGTATTTGAAAAACATATGTAAAATTTCAGGTGCATTGATGCATAACACATTGTGATATGTTGCGTTTTGCAGTAACAAAAAATGTTGTTTTTATAGCCTTTCTGGTCAGAGAAATTCAAGTTCAAATCATATTAAAAAAGCTGTAACTCAGCTTCTAAATAAAACAAAAACACAATTTCACACAGATTCTTAAGGACAAAAGATTATATTTTAATATTAACTAAAGACGAGATTATATTTTAATAATAATTGAAATTTAAAAAATTAATACCTAACCAAAATATGCGTCTTAAAGATGTACTGTTAACTTCAAAAAATTAATCCTTTTGTCTTAAATGATTGTTTCAAACTTTTGATTTTAATTTCTTTACTGATCATTTTTCGAAGCTTTTCAGACTCAAGGATAGATATTTTTCTCAATTATAAAACATAAAATAATTAAAATTTATTATATTATTAATTGCATGTTCGAAAAAGAGTGAATTGTAGCATACCAAAAGTTTTCAATATATAGAATTTTATAGTCCAAATTTTCAAGTAATACATTTCAGTGAAAAATATATTCAATGTAAAATCTTACTCTCTAAAATCGCAACGATTTGAGAGGATGTATACTAGTTTAAACATCTTAAAGATAAATACACTTATCAGAAGTTTAAAAAAACGGAGTGAGGCTATGAGACGTTTGCTCAAGTCATCTAATAAACGTATATGCCCCTCATTAATTTTAATAGAATATTTTTAGAATTAATGATAAAATTTGCAACATGGGCAATTTATACAATTTTCTACGTAATGGTTCAAAAATGACGTGCTCCCAAATGAGAAAGAGCTATTTTTTTAAGTTAGTTAACAATGTTAATTAAATAAGTTAATAAATATTGTGATATTATGATTCAGTTCGCTTTACAATGTTAAACATGCTACAAATGTCATCCAGCTATGATGTGAAGTACCAAACGTTTTGAGAGTTTGATTTCTTTTGACACAATTACGAAGTTATATATATATATATATATATCTGTGTGTGTGTGTAAAATTCTATTCATTTTAAAGAGAAACATCTATAAAGAGTAGAAAGTTATGTAATAGTATGAATATTTAATAAGTATTTTACGTATGTTATATGGATTACAGAAAACGTTTTTGATGAACAAATAATCAGAAGTCGGTTGAGTTTTCCTTTTCCTGCTCCAAATTATCTATTCCAAAAATTGGATGACTTTTTACTGAAATCATGGAATAGGAATATGGCGAATAGCCGAAAAAATTTTTTAAAAGAATTCTGAACCCGCAATATCTCAAAAACTAAATTTAAAATCAAACACAATCATACTTATAGAACTTCTAAGTGAAGTAAACGAATACTTCAACTTAGAATCAATTTGTTAGACGTTAGAATTAATTCATTTCTTCAGTTTATAGCACTGATAGCTTACGAAATACATTATAGAGGATATCAAATCAATCAGAAATTCTAAATATAGAAAGTATTTAAGAAGCCAACAGCCAAATCCTTTTCCTTGAAATACAGCATTTCAAATCCTTAACAATTGAATAATTCTCGTTTCGTAACTTGGTTATATCTTCCTCTTGTGGAGGAAATCAGAAATCCCTTCTCCAGTTGGAATTGATAAAGTAAATATTAGTGAAAAGGATACCGTGTGCGTATTAAAATAGGGAAAATATTACTGTAACAGATATATTTTAATCAACGACCTGTAATTTACGAGTATGTTTCAAAAAGTACTTGTATTTGAGGATAAATGGCTAGATAAAATCAATTGATTTGATTATTGGGTGTTGCTATCTATTAAATGTAGTTGAAACAAAACTGATAGTGATTCATATGTTAATTTTGATTTAGTAGTCCTGCGCAATCAAATTAAAACTTGATTGCTTCCGCGTCAATTTGTCGATGATAAATGAATCCATCATTACAAGCAAAAACCCAAGCAACAATCACAACAATGGAATGCTTCCAGTGATTCTGCTCTAAGAAGAAGAATTTTTGAGGTGTGAAATGCATCATGAATATGAATAACTGAAACTTAGACAGTTGTCTAGTGAGTCATGATGCTTACTAAACACAAACCATTGTCGAGCCTTTCTTGGGTTTTCTAAGGTATTATTGATAGACCCTAGTCTAAGATATTTTGAAGAAAAATATTCAAAACCAATTGTAAATATTGAAACATTTCAATGAACATTTTAAAGAGCATGTTTTATTTATGTTAAACGCTTCTGATAAGCTGTATTTTTGAACGATCTTCAAATAATACAAAATGAAATTTAATAACAAAGTAATCGAATAATTATGCCTATCTTATGTATATGATCTACATTAAAATTTAGTTTTATTTACATTTTGTAAGAGCTAAATTTTTAATTACTATATTTCTCTCTCTCCATCTACTATGTGTAGTGGTGAACGAATGAATGATTGAGTGAAAGTGGAAAATACAAGACACAAATCTGTTTATACTGCACCACACATGTGTATCTGTGATTTAGGCAATAGAAAAAATAAGCAGGGGGAAATAATAATTGGTTGATAAGAAGAATGGTCGAAAACGGAGAAGAATCTTTCAAATAGCCTGAGGGTGCGTATGTTTACCAAAGGTATTAAACTCCATGGGGAAGATAAATCACTGGAAGAAGAAGGGTTCATGATACTAGGACTGACCTAAAGAAGGTTAACCCTTGAGAGACTCGATACATCAGATAGAAATATTTATGATTTTTCAAATATTTTGTGAAATAAACTAACTTTAAACTAACTTTTTTTCCAAATATACTTATCATCTTTCTGTAGATTTTTTTTTTTCTGAAATCATTAATATTTTTTCTACGTGAGCTCAATCGTGTTTTCTCCTTTAATCAAGATAACAATTCTTATTGACTTTATTAGTGCAGTATTGGTTCCTTGTCTTTTGTCCAGATAAATCGTAAAATGTAGACAGTACTCAATTATGCACTGACTTGGCATACAAAAAGAAATTAATTTATCATAACGGCAAGTATTATATTTTTGGAAAAACAATCTTAATGTCATGTCCAACACATTCGATTCAAAAACAACACCTAATATTGTTCTAGACATTCATGTCCCTACTCGACATCGTGCTACGGATAAGGCTGTGATCATTATTTAATGTGATTTTTCCCACCAATTCGACAGAATAGCCGTAGAAGGAAAAACAAAATCCTTCTTCTATCAAAACAATGTCGAGTTTCTATGGGTTTCTTCATGCATTTAAGATTACATTTTTCAAATAAATATATAATACTTCTCAAATAAGAATTATGTTGTGTATTTGCTTATGTCAGCAATTTCGAAAATACATTTATAACAAAGAGTTAAAATGAAATATTCATTTGAGTTAAAGCGAGTGCCAACAACGACAAATATGAACATCACAGAATATGAGCATTGTACATTTTCATGCAGAATGTAGTCCCGGTTGTTGTAACCTCGAATTCTGGTTAAACATGACTGAGAAAAATCCCAACTGAAAAACTTCACTTTCTTTGCCATTTTAATGTTAGTAATCATTTAGTCATCGATTCTAGGGTAATTGAGCTTGCGCAGAATTTGTAAAAATTCTTAGGGGGAGGAGGAGGAACATTGAAAAGGTTATTCATCTCATTTACCTTTCGAATTTTCTTGAAACTTTGGTTTAGAACATTATTGGACAATTACTGTGCAAATTAAGGGGAAATTTCTTTTAATTAGTTTAACATGTATTTCTACTGATGTTTTTAATGTTATGTCACAATTAAGGATGATAGTATGAGTTTGAAAGAGGTGTGGTAATTAGGAACTGGAAAGAAAACATGCTATTGTGGAATGGTACATGCACATTCTGGACTAATTGCGGCTACCTATGGATTTCCAAAATGGGCTGAGAATATGAAAAATGAAAAACTATTATATACGAATTGCGTTACAAGAATAAATGGGAAAGCCATAATTATTTTTAAATCTTGAGAAGCTGTTCGCGTTTTCCCTGAAACCATTAGAGTATGTGTTTTGTTATTCATGTAACAAGAATTAGATATAAGAAAGGTGCACGAATGAGTTTACTGAGAGTGAGACCATGGATGTGGACTGATATATCTTTTAAGAAAATGAGAGATTAGGTACCGAGATTATTTTATAATATCTCACTAATTACAGGACCTGAAACTCACAGAATTCACCTGAAAAACTGGTCAGTAAAATAATATCATATTCTTTTATTAGAGAGATTATAGAGAGATTATGTACCGAGATTATTTTATAATATCTCACTAATTACAGGACCTGAAACTCACAGAATTCACCTGAAAAACTGGTCAGTAAAATAATATCATTTTCTTTTATTTTGAGTTCTCCGTAGCTTCTAAGTTACTCCTTAAAAATTAACCAATATGGTAACTTACACACTCGAGCCAAGGAGGAGATTAAACTGCATTTTCACAAATTAGTGAGAAACCTGACAATGAAAAGCGCATTCAGTCTAATAAAAATAAACAATACACGTCCATAGAAATCTCTAGTAATAGTGTAAAATAAGATCTTAAGAGGCATTTGAAAATACGAGAAAAAAATTAGCTTCTGCTGACAATTTGTGCGTGTATCGCACCATAAATCATAACCAGTCATTTTAATCATTGGATTAAATCTGAAAATTGATTTAAAGGATACAGCATGCTTCGAGCACAAATTAACTTATTCTAGAACAAAATATGGGGCAATAAATACAAATATCCTGGTTCAGAATGTATACAGGTTATTAAAAGATGGATTGAATATAATAAGTTAATTTGCACACACACATTTATTGGAATCCATTAATCCACAAGGAAACATAACGATTTCCCGTAATTCTAAAAGTTTTTTTGTGTAAGTCCAGCTTCTACGTAATAATGTTATAAGTAATGTATTTACTATATACATTATCTGGCATAGTTGATGAAGATATTTTAGAATAGTTTTTTAACAAAAATTAGTCTTTGAATGAGAAAGTACTAGGAGTTTAAATAGATAATACCAATACCTTCTATGGAGGAAAGCGGAGGATTAGCAAATATATCATATTTATAAAATTCAAAACAAATCAGGGAGAAGGAAAAATAAATTATAGGTAATGGTTTTGCCGCTCATATATTTTCAATAATTCTATAGGAAATGCAGCAAATTGTCCATCCATTGTTGTGCCAACATTTATTACCTTGATTTCAAATTAAATTAATTTCGTCAATTTGTAGACGTCGAATATAAAAAAGTTGGGGATAAAGCTCCACAAGATGGTTATCTAAATGGTTAGCCTGTTATTGAGTGTATTTTACAAATAAATACTGCCTAAAAGTAATACTCTTTGTCAAATGAAAAGTACCCCAATGTTATTAAAAATATTTTGATAACCCAGAAAAAGTACTTTGGGCTTTATTTTGCATAACATATCACTGATATTCTACAACGTTATTTCTAAAATAAAAAGATGGAATATTTCTGTTACAGAAACCAACCACTTAAAATCAAAATTAGCAGAAAGAAAATCAAAGGTTTCCTTGCTCTTAGAAGTAATATAAAAATTAAGCTACTTAGAGGAAGAAGGTATTTCTTAACCTTCTATTTTGAAAGAAAGAGTGTGACGTCTGCCCATTCCAGGTTGCCTCAAGTGCCATAGCTAAACTCAATGTATAAACACTAAGAATCAATAATTCGATCAAAGAGCCTCTAGAACAATAATTACGCAATTTATTAACTGCTTGTTAATATAACAACAATTGTGAATGCTCTCCCGGACAAGGGCCTTATTGTCTTAACTCAATCTACCTGTAATAATCTAACTGACTATTACCATTAAGTCTATCTCGACTGCAACTCTGACTCTGGAACAATTGCTGAACACTGAAATAACTAAATCTCTCGAATCACTCAACTTCTACTTCAACCTCTCTTTCCACCTCTTTCAACCTCTCTATCGCGACTCTCAGTCTGAGTTTATATATTTCCTAACTCTCCCGCTTCACTTCATTTCTACTCGTTTTACAAAATCACATTTAATTTTTGGTAAAGCAAAGGTTGTTTAGCAAAAGCAATCAATCTTAATTAAAAGTCCCCAAGGATAGTGAAGAAAAACAGCGAATAGCCTAACGTCACAAAAATAGTGGAGTCTTATGGGAAATGTCATCAGAATAATGAAGAGTGTGAAGAACCTTTTCAGCTTATGGAAGTTTTTAAGTGGATTTTTTAATTACACAACCCACTCATGTCAACATTCAAATTAGCGGTGATATTTTTCATCAGTATTTTCCCGAAATCTATTTGATTTAAGACAATTTTCTTTGATAAGACATATTTTGTTCTCCGCCACACTGCAGAAGAAAAGAGTTACCCTTTGGAGACAAAATTCAGTACCATTACCTAAGAAATATAGCGAAATATTTAGATTCATCAAGGAAAACTATAGGTAAATTAATATAATACTGTGTTTTTGCTAAATCTGACGCAGTTACGGAACTTCTTTTTATGCAATAACCAACATGGAGATCAATGATAAAAATATATTACGTGTAGAAATTTTAACTTGCTTATTAATAACCAAATATAATTTTACCTTCACTTAAATGCAATTTTATGAAAATATTCAACAAATCAAATTGCCACTAAAATTAGTTTACCCTTCAGAAATTCATAAGAAAGAATTTTTTTAAAATCAAAATGAATGATATTAAAGAATAAAAATGATTTGGTTGAATTTTTTACGTATTACATACATGCTATCAATATCTCACTTTTATTTATAAATTATTTATTTTAATGTACGTATGAAACGAAACAAACATTCTATTAATATTTTAATTACAAAATCATTATTTTTAATTATTTTTCCCTATAAGTGTGTCCTGGTTTCCAATTTATAGAAAGACGTTCACTTTACCATCTACTAACAGTTTGGGGACTTTTAATAGGATACTGTTTCATTAAAAATATCTCCCACTATATGAAAAGTGATTTATGTACATTAGATTAAAGTTATTGTTGTGAATGTGTTCGAAGAATTTAATACTAAAGTTATTTAATTGGTGGTAGAAATAGTCAGAGGGCGCTTTGAGTATTCGATATTTGCATCATACCTGTGTTGAGTAAGGAGCTTTAGGGGCAAACTCAGAGGAGATCTACAAATACTCCAGATTTCAAACAATTGACTGTAAATCGTTTAAAGACTCGAACTTAATTCGATCGGTAAGATAAATTCTAAATAAATGTATTAAACATTAGAGCAGGCCTGTATAGGGACTTTTCATACACATAGAGTAGTATAAGGAATGACTTTGGTTAATACATCTAAATAAAATGTCTTATTATCTTCACTATAGAAATTTCTATGTATTGGAGTACTCATCCCCGGCTGTTTTAATTGTAAACTGTAACGGAAAATGAAAGAAGAATATCAAATCAATATGATTATACCAATTCTGTTTCCTTTCCGTCTCTCTTTCTCTCTCTCTCTCAAACGTAGCGGTTTTATTTTAAAATTTATTACCTTCATAAGATAGAAATTAAATTTTTTGAGTATACTTATTTTTTCTAAAATTTATTAATGCAAAATGAATCAAAATGGACATTTTTGAATTGTTCAAATTATGTCTGGAATTAAAAACTTCTGTTGTTGAGATTTTATATTTCGAAACATTTATGGATATATTCAGTGTAATAAGTCTAATGGTTCTACATTTATATTAAGGATAAGAGTAGTAAAAATTATATCAATACCGTTTATTTTTTCACATTTTATCATGAATTTTCTTAATATTTAAGAGGAACTCAGTTGAACCTTTCTCCATCCTTCAAACTTTTTTTTTTATTTATACATTTAAAAATTAGATTTTATCATGCAATGTAGTACACAGCATAAAAAATGCAACACCATGAAGGAAAGTAAATACTAAAAAGATACTAACTGTACGTAAGCAATATGGCATTACGACAAAGTGATTAAATTTGCAAGCAGTTTGGGGTTTATAAGGGACCTCTGATAGCTAAAGTGGCCTTTACCTGGTTAGCCAAGGAGTCGTACTGGGCTTGGATGACAGAAACGGGTAACTCATTACATCCTGCTTCAAGTATATGCCACAGTTCAGTAACCTTACTAGCTGGAGAGAGGTGGTGGGCCAGTCTCTCAGCAACCAATGACCAGATGTTTCTAACGAGTATCAGACCTGGAGACTATGCAGGTTAAAGCAACAATAGAATACTCTATGTATCGAGGAATGATTTTCAGAATGCTATTTGCAACTTGTGATGGTGCATTATCTTCTTAGAATATAGTGTTTGGCGGGCCTAGAAGAAATGGCACAACCACTGGACATAAAAAGTCCGAATTGTACCGATCTGCGTTCAAAAAGCTTTCGATCCTCATTATAGATGGGCGTATCGTATATCCAATAGCTGCCCAAATCATCACACCAGGTGCATTGCCCCTATGTCAATATCACACCAGGTGCAGGGCCCCTATGCAAGGAGGCGGCGAGTGGGCTCATTGGAGCTTCCAGACACGTATTCGGCCATCAGAATATTGCACGCAGAACCAGTACTCTTCTGAAAAGACGACAATTGCTCCTCGTGTAACCGGCTTTGTCATTCGGCGCACCAGAGTCTGCATTTCTCTCTATAATGCATTATCCAGAGATGTCGAAGTAATAATACCTGTGCTGACAAACGCCTTCACACCACACGTGTGGATAATGGGCATACTATAATCATGCCCAATTCCTGACTAATCGTCCGTGATGTTTTTATACAGTTTTGCACCGCTGACCTCACAATATATCTTGTCTCTTGGTCGGTCGTTATGGGAGGGCATGAAGGTCCTGCATGCCGTTCAGTATGTACCTCAACAACCCCACTGATTCAATATCCGCATGACAGTGGCTGGACTTTGACCATTGCAACAGGCAATGTCATAGAAAGATAATTTATTCTCGACTTTTGAATTCCGACACTTGCTGGTAACCATTTCTTCTTTTTTCGAGACATAACGTAATATTCTGTGAAAATTCCTACCTTACAAATTGTTTTCTGTATGAAAAATCAAGTTCATGACTTTTCTTTTAAGCAGTGATTCAGATCGTCGTTTCTCTCTCCTACGTTGTCTAAAAGAGATGTAATACCAATCATTTGCATTCAAACTTTTCTTCCTTTGATGTGATTATGACTTACTTCAGATCATTCCTTCCTCGTGTAGAAAACTTAATGGCCAACAGTACACACACACACACACATATATATATATATATATATGTGTGTGTGTACTGTTGTACTATACCACCCTGTAAATATATATATATATATATATATATATACAAGATGGTCATAAAAAAACTTTGGCAACATCTGCACTTACAGTGTTTCTTCCGTTTATCCAATCGAAGTGAGATTTGAAACATAGTTATTTGGAGGTATGCGCTAAAGATTCTGTTAAGGGCGACACAGTGGCGCTCACGGTTACAGTTATAGCAACAGAAACTCAAAGTTTTAAAATGTTAACACTTACTTTTTAACCTCGCAAACTGTTCAGCGTATGCGAAAATCTTAAATAGCTTTAGAACGGAATTTATATTTACTTAAATGGACGTGTTATGCACATACAAAAAATAGTCCTGAAAAACTACCAATAAAACATCGGCAGTGATAGCTCATTCGGCGGAACGTTGGACTCCAGACCGGAAGAGTTCGGTTCCAGACTTTCTCGGCAAAAAAAGAGCTGTAAGGCCTGTGTATGCAAAATTCGTTGTGAATGCAATGTCCGGCAAGTTCCCGTGTAATTTACACCTCTGGGGGTACCAAAGCCGAGAAGTCATCACACCAGTGGAGAATCAAAACTGTGATGGCATGTTTCCGGTCCCAGACCGTAGGCATGAGTCCCAGACCGTAGGCAACAGCCCTCTGCGTAGCTCATATTAGACGCTAATCCAACCTACCAACCAGCCTACAAAACACGATCTGGGCACACGTAGAAAATTTGCACATGACAGAGGCAAGATATCATGAACTCCATTTACCCGGATACACCTGTGATAAACCAGTATCCGTACGGCCAACTGTTTCTGAACACTTGTTACGAAAATGCACCACACAGTGACTTCAGGACATATGCAAAACTCGAGAGGCACATCTGGTGAGTGTTGGATGTACCGAAAGCAATGGTCCAAATGATTCTGCGTTCTCTACTTCGCATATTTTCTTACCAGTACCAGCGTGTCCAGATATTGCTGCCGGCGGACCAACAACTACGTAACGCCTTTTCAAATGAATTTCTAATACTGTACGATGTTGATAACGATTGGCCACTTCGCATATATGGATGGAAGAAACGCATTTCAACTTAAATGGCACCAATCCACTTGAACACCAAAAATCATGTGCTATGGTCAGGCACGATTCCTCACGCTGTGGCATCAGTACCTTTATATGATGCCAAAGTTATTGTGCGGTGCGACATTGCAGGCACATTTGTTCTCGGCCCTTAATTCTTTGAGTAAGCGACACCAACGGGCTTTGTAACATGCTCTATAACAGCCTCTCGCTGTCTAGCCACGCTGCAAACTTATGTAATACCAGAATTGGTTCAGCGGAATGCACTACATTACATCGTTTGGATACAAGATGATGCACCTCCACATACAGGGAAGTCTGTTCGCAGAATCTTAGAACAGCATTTTGGTGATCTCAACATCTGTCGCCATTTTCCTTTCCCGTGTCTTTCATGCTTCGTCGATCCTACTCTTATGGATTTCTCAAATCCCCCCAGAGTTTACATGTGCAATGCACAATTTTTGTCTGATTTAAAAGATTTTTTCAAGTGGGAGATTGCAAATATCTCTCATATCATGTTGCATTCAGCTTCATTGTCCACCGTCTGCCACATGCAATGCGGAATTTCCTGTGATGACACTCATGTGGAAAATGATTGATCTAAATAAATGTATTCTTTTGCCCGATATGAGTTCTCAACCGTTATTGGTGTCTGTCATATGCGATATTCCTCCATTGTTCATGAAAAATTGTTTTTTGTATGTGTATAACAAGTCCGTTTTTGGAAATATAAATTCCTTTCCACCACTATTTAAGGCTTTCACATACGAGGGACATTTGCCACGGGAAAAGTTAACATTGCCGTTCGAAAATTTAGAGTTTCTATCAGTATAACCGTAACCGCGAGTGCCACAGAGTGCTATTCACAGAATCTCGAGCCATACCTCCAAACAACTATATTCGAAATTTCATATTGATCAGTTAAGCTGAACGCACTCTAGAAGTGAAAATGTAAGCAAAGTTTTGCAAAGCAATGTGTGTATATATATATATATATATATACACACATTGCTAATATTCCTAATTTTTTGCATTCCCTAACACAAAAGTAAAGAGTTGTTTATGATTTTCTGATAAAATTCCAGAAATGTCCTTTAATTTGTGCGATAACACTGTCATAAATATTTATGAACTTGCTTTTCTCACGATTGGACACCTGTAGGGATAATCTCTACTAAAACTCTCGTGACCACTTATGTCTCTCAGAAACCTTACATCTTATGTAAATAATACATAACTATAAGTTATCTCGTGCCCTGTAGAATTCCCTTCTGTAAGAACGAAGTTAAGGGAGAATTTTCTTTTTTCTGCTATCTTCTTTGCTCTACTACTGAAACTGAAACGGCGGAGCTGAAACTGTGCTTCATGGATGCATATTCTCTCTCTCTCTCTCTCAGCAAAAATGAATAAAATATCTTGACCAAACATAAAAGTTCCCTTACAACTCTGAAGTTCAAATTCGTATTTTTACTTTTCAAATAACATTCCTGATATATAACTATATATATATATGTGTGTGTGTGTTTGTAATTATAAAATAAAAAATTACAAATGTAACATACATGTGTTTGAATACTAATTAATAAATTACATAATTATTGCAATAAAAATTATTACAAAGTTCTGCCACAATTTTGTCGATGGTATAAATGGTGGAAGTGAGTATTTTAACTGTTTTATACTTGCTATATTATCAGTTATATCTGCTTATAAATAAAATTAATTTCTTTGCTTTGTTCGGAATACATTTTAGTAAGCAAAATTAGAGTTTTCTTCTAAGAAACATAATTTTATTTTAGAATGCATTTTTGGGACACATCTTAATAATTGGACTAAATCTTAATTTCCTCTTTATTTACGATACATACCATATTTTATTACAAAATAATTTGTAATCAGTTTCAATCCATAGATCATGTTTAATCACATATCTCTGTACAAAGTCAGAAATAGTATTTAAATTTAATATATTCTTTTTTTATATTCTGAAATTAAATTTATTTTTTTACATTTTGCATTTTATCAAAACTTATTTCTTGTATAACATTTGTATCTCTAGTGTAAATTTTATCAGTTAAAATTTATTTCTTAATGCAATATTTTGTGTTTTAATTTGAAGCATTAGATTATATATATGTTATATTTGTTCTATTTATATATTATGCATTATGCCTAAATATTTCCAAATAAATATGCTGTTTGTTAGAGCCCTTTTCGATGATCATTATGAAGATCATTAAGTTTATATATATATATATATATATATATATATATATATATATATATATATATATATATATATACGTGCATATAATTACATATCCGAAATGTAGACAAGCAAATATTGAGAAATTTGAAAATTTTTAAAAATATCTTACAGATTTTTGGCAAGTACAGAAAGGAAAAATATTATGTTTAATATTGTAACAGACTTTACACCATTAAGCTGAATTACTCTGGAACTATAAACCTAATTATCCCATTAACAATGTATATTATTTGAAAAGATCAAAACACCAAAAAACAGAAATTGAAAAAGAGAATTTGGAAATTTGCAAACAAAGAAAAGTTTTAAAAAAAACACGAAAGATAATCTTTAAAACCCAATAACAAAAACCCACAACTAAAAAACGAAATCCAAAAACGAAAAAACTTGAGAGAAAAGTCATTTTCTTAAAAATGTAACTCTTCACTAGTATTAATATAATAAACAGTATCACAAAGAAACACAAACTTATATTAAAATTTTCGAATAAAAACTTTGAAATTTAGAAAACATAATTACTCACATTATTTATTCATTAATGCTATCGTTTCAATTTATAAAATATTAATTAAGCATAAAAAAAGGAGTGAAAATTATAATGTTCAGCTAATCACCATCAATTTTCTCACGTGGAATAAATTATCAAGCTTTGTATAATGTAAACTCTAAACGCTAAAAAAAACTATGTTTAAATGTTGTATGGAATGCGTCAATATGTAATAATGAAAAATATTGAAAAAAAAATTATAACGAAGAACTTTTAAAATAAAATATTTCAAAAAACAAAATCTACTCTCTTTTTCCATATATATATATAACAACCATATATATATATATATATATATATATATATATATATATATATATATATATACATGGACTCTATATATATCTATATACATGAATATATATCTATATATATATATATAACTCTCGAATACTATATTCATATATGTATATATATATATTAATCGTCTACTTATAATATAATTCATACTAATGCAAAATATTTGGTTACTTTCAAAATACTAGAAGTAATGACTAGCGGAAAAATAAATTTATTCGCAAAGATAATTAAATTCAAATTATGAGAAAAATATTCTTATGATTTTTGCTAAAATATGAACTGGAAGGAAAGTTTCATTTTCTTTCTTTTTTTTTTTTTTTTTTTTTTTTTTTACTATACATATTTTATGTTTGAAGTGTAGTAATATAATAATTTTATTGTTTCTGGTGTGTTTCTAACATTTATTTGTCTTTACTTACATTGTTCTTCAGCTCTTCGACAAAATTAAAATCATTTTTGTTCTGTTTGTTTATAAAGTCAATAGAATGTTACATCATCATTAATACCGGTTCGTGTTAAAATTACATATTCAGTAAAACAACAGAAAAAGATTCAGTAACTGCAATGCTTTTCATGTAGTATGCGAAGTCGTATATTATTATTTTTTTAAATATTTTCTTTAAAAGTTAAACAAAACACGGAAGGGTTTCCTTGCTACTATTAAGCACGAAATAGGAAAGTTTATTGTCGATTTTTTAAATTGCAGTAGAAGTAATTTTTCTTTTGGCTTTATATGAATGTAGCTAAATATACATATTAAATAAAACGTTTACCTAACAAATTACGGTGTCTTATTAGATATGCAATTCAACCCCACTAATCTTAACTACACAGATTTTTTAAGCAATCCTTTTAAAAGGAAACTAATCTGAAGTAGTACTTTCTTTTTTTTAAAGATAATGGCACCAACCAATATAATTAAAACTGAAATATAACGTTAAAGAAATTGTACTGAAAAACCATAAAACAATTGATCACTGTATCTAATAATGGTTGATGGCATATATATAATTCTTCTTAGAAAATCGTATTTTTTATCGTAAGACCCAGTATTAAAGTTCCCAAAGTCTCTGATATATAAGTAGTATAAAATCAAATGAATGAAAAATTCTTATTTTTATCATGAAACTTTTTCTGAAGACACCGACGTTGTGCCACTCATGTAACCAGCTTTGGGCACATCTGAGTTGCCGTCTCACCTCTACTGGTGTCTGCAGCTGAGTAATGGTAGCTGTATTGACAGTCCACGCTGCTGCACGCCAGTCGTACAATGCGAGTGGATATTGGCCTACGAATGCAGACATGCCCATTTCCTGACTAATGGTCCAAGATGCTGGCTGCTCGGCTTATCAGACCGAGCATAATATGTCTGTCCTATTGGGCGTTAGTCATGGTGGGTGGAAGTCCTGCAGGCCGTTCAGTATGATCATCAGAAAACAGTTGATTCCATATTAGCATTATGAGGTTGCATTTGGGAGTGACTCGATGTTATCGATAATCCACTCTCTCGATAGACTACGATCCTGCCTCTATCACATTAATCGACACTTGCTGAATATTTCTTTCCTATTCGAGGGCATACGTGATATTCTAAAGCATACTCCGACCATACAAAGCTCTTTTCAGATGAGAAATCCACCGAAATCCTAGAATGTATATTAATTTCACTGAGAGAAAGCAACAGGGTGTACATTAGTAAATCGAGAAAGTAAGTTATAACTTCGTCTCCTAGAATCTTACAGACAAGACTGAAAGAGGTAGATATTACCTAACTCCACTTAACAGATAAGGATATCTAGGATCCCTCCATTTCACGTTGTATAAAGATGAAGGGATAATCAGGAAATTCTGACACACATCTGTTGGTCTCGTAGGATTATCTCTCTGACTGGAATTATGATTAGCTAAAGTTCCGATTAAACGATATTTTATGCACGCGTTATCTAATTATTAAAGGATGTGTTAGAATTGTATCGATAATAGGAATGTACTCTCACTTTTGCATTAGAGATGGAATAATCGGAAATTAAACTATTTTTTTCAGTGAAATTATAATATGCAAACATATATATAGTATACATATATATGTACACCTATAATATGGTGCAGCAAATGTGTCAGATACTATGATGAGTTTGGGTATGAGGTCAGTGTATGTTGAGGTCATATATATATATATATATGATTGATGTGTGTGTGTATTAAGTGTATTAATCATCAAATGTCAGATTCAATTACGGAAAATGTACATAATTATAGATTCACATAAATCAGATATGATTATTCGCAACATATTCTTTATCAAAACAATTGAGAAATATTTTTAAAAGAAATATGTAGCACATAGAAGAGAAAAGGAAAACTTTTATGAAGCGTTGGTACACTGACTTTGAAACATGCGCCATTCACTTTCAACTCAGGCTCATTTGATACATCTATGCTTATTTCTTGATTCATGTAAGACACTTCAGAAGCGCACCGATTCAAAAACTCCACAAACAAAATCTCTCATCATACATTATCCGAACTCTGGAAACCTAAGAGGCATGAAGATTTTCACAATGTAGATCTTAATCTGTTAAAGGGTTATGAATCATCAAATCATAGCGAAGATAGTGTTTAGATATCTCTGATGGGTAGGATCAATGTTCATGACAAACAGAGAACAGGCAGGTCATCTACGCTTTTAACAAAGTGTGAAAAAAAATTCGGTGAAATAAGGTTCATACATTTAAGTAATTGAACAAATTCTGACCAGAAGTGTCTAAGACCAATTCTTATGAATTTATATGTCAACAAGTGGAGTCCATATGCTTCATGATAACACTCATGCGTCACATGAGGTTATCTAGAAGAAACACTATTTTAACGTTTCAATTTAGAAATTTTAAACTTTCTCCCATGAAGCTTGTAACCAGTGACATTGATTTTTTCATTTACCTAAAGAAACATTTTTAGAACAAAATTTCCTTGATGATGAATTAAAAAAAGAATGTTAGCTACAACATAAAAATAAAGCATCTATGAGTATTTAACTTTTAATTGACTTTAAAGAAAAACGTTTTCAAAAGAATACTAATTATAGTAACTTCTCGTATTATACCTAAAAATGTAATAACATATTGAACCCTTAAAAAGTAAGGAAAATCAAACAGAAAAGTATCGAAATAATTGAGATGCCACGCCTGATATCAGATCAATTATAGGAAAACACAATTGTTATAATTTATCTTCTCAGATTTCATATAAAAGTGTATGTAGATTTAACAAAGAAATTTTTAAAAAACCTGCATTTTTATTTCAGCAAATATTTCAATATTATTGCGCGAATGATGTATAAGAAAGAAAATATTCCGGTGTGTTATATATCAACTGAACGTGGTTCTTCATTTATAGTATATTTAGACTTAGAATATAAAAAAGTATTGTAAAATATCTTAAAACTGATGTAATGTATACCATTTTCTCTGAAATGTAAAATACGATTTCTTCGCATAGAAACATTTGAAAAGAGTATGATTTTAAATACTTTTGTAGTAAGAACAAAGGTATAAAATTTGTAGCAAAAATACAATAAATAAAAATCTGAATAATAAAAATTTTATATTAATTCTATAAATGGGTGAATAAATTACTATAAGTTTGAAGAACTATAAATTGCAAATATAACAACACAGGTTAAAAAAGTCAAACAATAAAAGGAGAAGCAACGGATCTCAAGAATTCACAAAACATTTCTTGAAGGAATTGTGAGAAAAATATTCATTGAATTCGTATGTCCTTCATTTCCCGTTTTGTTGAGAGAGCTTTCAATAAAACAGAGTGAGATATTTGTATTTTAAAATATGCCTTCGGGACATGTTATCGAAGCGCAGATATAAAGTTCTCGATAGAAACTGACAACTAAGACCATTAATTTCCCTTTTGAGATAAGTAATACAAAGAACTGAATATTAGTGGTTTACCTTAAATTCAGAGGTTCTGTTTTTAATCGGCACTGTGTAAAAATTAAGACTTAAAGAGATATTTCAACCTCACAGATTTTGAGCTGCTTTTAAGAAGGAAATTTACATTGATATTTATGTGGATCAATGTACGAGGAAATAAAATTCTTCTTTTGCTTTTATATAAAGTATGATGCTGATTTAATTAATTACCGAATTCCTTGAGTGCTTTTTTTTACAATTCTGTCTTTACATTCAGTTTAATTCTTCTTTTTTAGTTTAAATGCAGTATTCACGCTTTAAATCTAACTAATAAGGAATTACATCCTTAATTCAGTAGAATCTTTTCAATAATAATATGTTCAACATAATAAATATTAATTCTAAATATCAGAGTATAAATATATTTTGAGACACCTGAAAACGTTTCTTCAAGTGTGCATAACAACTATACACTTTTCGAAAGATTTGAAAAATATTTAAATACTCTCAGTTTAATTTGATTATTTAAGCATATAATTTATTTTTATTCTGGAAGATTCAATCAAGGATAACAAAAGAATTTCAGAGTTATATAAAACACAGCTTAAACTAGTTAAATAACTGCTTTTTGTAGTATTAGACACAATTTAAATTTGATTCCGTTGTTACAAATTTAAGTTTTCATTATCCTTTTGTTCTGATATCAAAACGTTTTTCACTCAAAAAATGAAAGACAAAGATGTTTCCGTTTTTTCGTTTCAATGAATGAATAATCAAATATGTACTTAAGGGTACCAATACGCTAACTCGAAGTAAATCTTTCCTGGCTTTAATACAATAATTTCTCACGTTTAGCAATACGGTTACTATCCCTTCATGTATATTTTCTGCTCCATTCCCTACCACTTCTAACAAACTAACTGAATCCCTACCACTTTTAACACACTAACTGAATACCCAACCAAATAAATGTTATAATATTTTCTTTGTTGCTCAAAAATGTAATTCTTCGCTGTTATTCACAACAACTTAATGATTCTTATTTAATCAACATAAGTCAAATCAGAAGATGATTGCTGCCAAATCATAAGATGATTGCCATTGGTGAAACTTCTATTAACCTTGAGGACGGGTCAGTCGCATTCGCGAGCCAAAGAACAGATATCTTAAAGGACGGGTTAGTCGTGAATCAACCCGGCAGTTCCCCTCGTAACAGCTTGGAACATCGGTAGAAGCTCGTTATTAATCACTTTACCACCCTCTTTTTGTATTCGGAGGGCTTTAGTGATAGACCGTTTTTTTCAAGCTATCAGATAACTCCTTTTTGTCCCTGTCTAAATGAACGCAAAACGAATCTGTTCTAATCGTTGTTTTACGAGCGCTATTTCTTTTTCTTTAATTATTCTAAATTTATTTTTCAATAAATGGGTTTTAAAATGAAAACCAAAAAAGAGTGGCTCACCACAGAAATATCAAAACTCTTATTGATTTGAGAGATACATTTGATGACTCTAATACTGATTGCGAATTAGAAAATATGAAGATCAGGATTTTGCTAAACTTTTCTTTTGAGTCCTATTTCTGAAGATGTTTTTCACAAGAATCAGATGAAATTATCTGAGACAACCCTGAATCGACTCATAAAGCAAAAATCTTTGCAATTTAATGAATTGAATGTTGAAAGGTGCTGGCTTGTGTGTCTCGGAAAGGTGATTTTTTAAGGGTATTTTCAAAAATTCTATTATGGAACAAATTATGGTCAGAGATAAACACATATGTACAGCGTACGTTACAAACTGCAACCATCAGCAACAAAGAAAACTAATCCAAGTTGGGTTGAAACAAAGAAGTGAGAAATACTTAAATTCCTCGCTATACCCTCTTGTGGGTCATATAGAAAAAAGAAAATTTGAAAGAATATTGGTCGAAGGATCCAGTATTGGAGATCACCCTTTTAGAACTGTGATGCTGAGGACAGATTTTTAAGTTTACTTCTGCATTCTATGAAAGAAATTAAATTATACGCCAAATATGAAAGTTTTAGCATATATTTTAAAAGTTCTAAATTTTAAAATAAGGGTATATAATTTTTTTTAAATGCTGTCATTTTCTGAACTGTTTCCCCATAAGTTTGTATGAATAATATTCAAAAATGGTGAAAATATTAAAATAGTATTCAACTCATTTTTGTTGATAATTTCTTTTTCATTATGAGGTGGAAATAAAACTTTTATCAAAATTTTAATTAGAAACACTATAAACACTCACACAAAGGAAAAAAAAGAATATTTTAAGTTATAATTAAACATTTCGAAAAAGAAGAAATTTTTTTTGTAACAAAATTAAAACATGTGACTGAAAAATGAGTTAGAAAAGTATAACACACATACACACTACTATGTTACTTGAATGAGTGCTGAATTTATTCGAATTGTTAAAAATTACTGTTTAAAAAAACTTTAGAAAACATGACCTATTATGCAGTGGTTTATTGTATCAATAATTCTAAAAATAGACGAATATATTTTAGTTTTTCGAACCATGCATTGTCCTTATTTGTGTTCATTTATGAAATGCTTGAATGTATTTTTTTATTGATGTTCAATTCATTGATTTACAAATCATAAAAACTTGTGGAGATAAATTGGGGAGATAGATACAGAAACTAGCAGTATCTTACATTTCCCTGTTTTTCTCTTCAAAATCTTAAAAAAACAAGCTTTTATGTTAGAATTAAATTTTTAAACTAAGAGAATAAATATTATATATATAATTGTAGTTAAGAGAAAAGTTTGTGTTTGCACTTCGTTTGATTTATTTTAATTCTAAATTTGCCTAGTGAGTTGTATTTCTTGACTTTATCATAACTAGAGAAGGTTCTTTGAAAATGAAAATTCTACTTCTTTTTATAAAGAAAAATTTTGAAAAATAAAGACGATGTATTTCTCATACTTGGTTGTAGAAAACTGCTTTTGTGGAAAAATTCGCATTTTCTTTTTTTCTTTTCTAACATAGAATGGTTGAGTCTCATACACGACAGATAAAGCGTCAATAAATCTTTTTGTGTCCAATCATTCTAAGCCTGGTCTTGGATCTTTAAACTTTGAATGCATAATGAAGTGTTTAGAGTTAGCTTCCGAAAGTGCTATAGTGCTATCTTTAAACAGTACTTACATCAAGTGGAAACGAGATAGTGTTTCAGGGCACTATTTTTTCGCAAATGTTGCATTCATTCTTGACTTCCGTATGATTATAAGTGCATTTCTGATTTACATTGGACGTTATATGCGCTGACAATCATTTGCTTACAAAGTCACTGGATGTCCGGTTTATACGCCTAATTAAACTTCAAGTTCTTAAATATAAGAATTTGGCAATTTTTTTAAAACTTTTTTCACTAGCTCTATGCAAGAAAAGCTTTTCTAATGTGATTAAAAGCTGTCTTTGGTCAAGCAATGAATAGAGCAAAACGGTTCAGCAATCATCTTTTATTGGAAAAATGCAGTAGCTAAAAATATTAATTTTGTTGACTTCATAAGAAACAATCCAATGCTAGCTAGAAAACAATTCTTTTGTTTGTTCGAGACTGAAAGATAAAATATTCATTTTGAGAAATATCAAACATGGCAGAAATTGTTTTCATTTTCTTTTAATATTAAATATTTTACTGTTTCAGATCACTATACCTATTTATTTATTAAATAAATGATTAAGATTTTATGAAATAATTATAATAAAGGGACTTTAGAGGTTTTCCTCTCCGATCCCTCAATAGTTTCTTCTCTAACTGCTATAATCTTCCAGTAATAAAGAAATGTTACTCTAAGAAATTGATTGACTATCATGTTTCTCTTATTTGTTTTGAGAGTTATTACTATTTTTTATTTTTTTTATCACTCAAGATCTGAGTATTATCTTTAATTTTTGGAGCATTAGATGGAAAATATTCCTTAGAGATTTAAGAGTAATACTAGATTTGCAATATTACTCTACTGTTCACTACATAGAATATTATTCTTCATATCATAATTTCAATAACATGCTAATCTTTGCATTGAAATTATATATGAAAAAACAACAATAAATTCATCACGAATAACGTTTATATAGAAAGATATATTTATAAAATATTTCATTTATTTTTTTTGAGGAAGAAAATTTAAAATTTTCTTAAGACACAATATACATTTTTATTAATTCTAATTGGAAACAATTTCTAATGGCTCAGTAATATAACTGTCAAAAGCACAACTGAATTTTTTAAAATTATACTATTTAGTGACTTTTAAACAATCGACTCTACTTATAAATACATTTAAACTTAAATTTTTATGCTACATTTTCTTCTTAGCCAGTATATACGTGAGTCCTTCTCACGGATACGTTTTCGGAGTGTGGCACGATGTATACTAACATTACTCTTTGATTGCGGTCGTGGTACTCTAATGGTAATGGTCCCCCGCGACAGGGCGGTTTTTGCGAGTCAGGTTCGAAGCCTTGAGTGGCCATGACCTACCATACTCGAGATTGATGCGAGATCGTCGAGGCTCAAACCTCCTGCTGGCGGTGTGGAAGCGGAGAGGGAGGTGCCAGCCTAGGTGTTATTCTCACCGGACCGAGATCAAAAATGTACGGGTGCTGGCCACGGCAATTTGTTTGCTTCTAAAGTAGCGACGTAATAAGCTACCATTATCACATCGTCGTTTGATTTGAGACACGAGAATTTAATTGAAAAATCTATCACATTGCTAATATTCGTCATTTTTTTCTTTTCTTTTTGGCATTTAATATTGCCTGACTTATAAGATATGGCCATTTACCAATTTTTTTAACGAGTTGATACATATAATATTTCTTGAAGAACTTCAACTGCTAATCAAATTAAAGTTAATATATGTTACATGGATTGGCTTTTGGATAATATAAAATAAATTTATAATGTTTGTAATTTATTACTTAAATCTGAATTATAAAAATAAAATATGTTATCATGCATATACCTAAAACATTTTTGAATATTTGATCTTTGAATAAAACAGAAATAAACATTTTTTTTTTAATGAGTTTTTTATGACTAAGTTCAAGTTAAACTTTCAAAGCAAAGAAATATTGCTGAATAGATAAAATGTTCCCTCATGATTTACACTAAAGTATTATCAATAAACGTATTTGCTTGCATAATCATAGTTTATTATTGTATTATATACAGAAATTATTGAACTCGATAAGTTAGAACAATACAATACTTTTGTTCCTTTGTGATTTATTTCTGTTATTAATTAAAATTTATTTATATATTGAATATATTGAACATTTTTTTCTTAATTGTTCAAAGAATTACTAATTTATTCAGACTTTTAGATAACATATAACACTTCCTAAATAATCAGGGAAATTTTTGTGTTTATAAATAGATAATTCATAATGTTTATGTATTAAATTTGAAAAGGGTATATAATATAATTTGATAACTAATCTTACGTATTGTCTACGCCTTCTTGCTATAAATTTCTTTCCGATAGCATTGATAAAATGTATGTAGTATGTTGACAGGACAGATTGAAAACTTCCATTTTCGACTCTAGCTGATTAACGACATAAAAGCCGAAACAACCCAATGGGACTCATGTTTAGGACCTCGCATACACGCGATGAAACTTCTTGCAACGGCACTTAGAGTCACTGAGGCGAGATACAAGAGTAACTCTGTGCTATGCAGGGATCGCTCAGCTCGAAAGTGCCAGTTAAAAGGTTTCATGCATAATAGCCACCGGCCGGTATTCAACGCGAGTAACTCACGTTTTGCTGTCTTCGGTGTAGTGCACGTTTATCTAGACGCACCAGAAGGCAGAACCTTGGGCTTTTGTGATGCCACACCCGCATTCGGCTGGGTAATAAAGTCCACTTGCAGAAAGGGGCATTTTGAGGAGAAAGGCTTCACCCCGACTGAATACTAGTAACTGAGACTTAGTAAGCCGATGTTTAAAGCAAAAAAGAAATACTTTCGATGATTTTCGTCTTCTTCTTTCGATGTTTCAAACTCATCGCTGCAAACGGTTCCTGAACAATCTCGTTTTTATAATACTGATGAGAAGAACTATTTGGATGATTTTAGAAGAAGGAAATGGAGTAATAAAGCATTCTTAAGTGCCCTCTCCATTCCCATGAAGTTTCTACGAACTGAAAGAATGCTTTAAAAGTATTATGTCCCAAAATAGAGTGTTGTTGCACAACCGGGCCAAATTACATTCTAGGTCTTATTTTTTAAGGGATAATAAGAGGGTATCAACCAAACCAACTTTTAAAAAAAAATTGCTAGATTTATTTTCTTTATTATCTGTTTTGTTCAGTTTTTACCATTCAACAGCAATTCCAGAAATTTCAAAACACCTATCCAAAAATGTTATTTTTTTCTGCCAAATCTTAAATAAATTGCATTTGTGGAAAAATTATGTGTAAAAAAAAATAAATTCTTGGAACAAAATTTTGATATACATATAAAATTATAAAAGTATCACTGTCTCATTTGATGTTAGCCATTTTACTTACAAGTTGGTAATGAATAGTAAACTATTCCCCATAATTTGACATTCGTTCAATGAATGAATGATTCATTTAAATGAATCAAACAATCAATGGATATATTTCCATGAATATAAAATTGGTACTTACATGAATATCCTAGAAGTCTGAGATTCCTTGAAATCATCATACTACATCACTCATCAGAAGGTGTATAAAGATTTGAATCACTGTCGAAATGATTAACAATGAAATATAGTCACTGTAGAGCAGAGCTTTCACAGCTCACTTATTATTTTTAGAACTCATTTTCGGTTCCCACAAATTTAAGACTATAAGTTAAATAAAATAAACTCTTGGAATCTCAATTATTAATTTTTTATGATAAGCTAAGAAAATATAATAAAATTTAATGATTTTCTTGAACTACTGAAACGAAATTTTTAATTATCGTTATATATAATACATT
The DNA here is from genome assembly GCA_019974015.1 of Nephila pilipes. Lineage (NCBI taxonomy): Eukaryota > Metazoa > Arthropoda > Arachnida > Araneae > Nephilidae > Nephila > Nephila pilipes. Next base: position 60,112 of record BMAW01075975.1, read on the forward strand.
AAAACGAAAGCGTGCATTCACAACGAACTTTAAAGACGAAAAGAAAAGAAAAACCTGGAAATGTTTATTAATACATAAGTAATGCTATATGAGAGACCAAAATAGTAAATTAGAATGTAAAATATGTTACATTAGCAGATATGTGAGTTTTGAAAAATGTGATGCTGCCACACAACACATGCAAATCTAACTCTCTGCTCACAAAACCTTTTATTCACATGATCTCATGAGCAAAATTGGTAAATGTAACTACTTTTGACATATCCACTTCCCATATCCATAGATCCTCTACATATCATTTGTGAGACCCTAATGGATAATTTCTACATATAAAACGATTGAATTGTAAGAAAAGAATGTTTAAAAGGCCCAACTTACGAGGGACGTTCTAATTTCTTATCTATGGGTAAAACAGAATAGTAGACGGTATTGATTAGGCGCGATGCTCAGTTTTTTATATATCTATTATAAACATATCCATTATTATATATCTATACTCATTATGTATCGTAGAGTTTTGGAAACCCGCATTCAGTCATAATTTTATATGATCAGGTATACATTGTTAATAGTATACATTTTACATGCAATACCAATACTTGAATATTTAGACTCATTGCAATAGTCATGTTCCTACTCAGGTTTAAATGTATTTAAATTCTTTTTATCAATCTTGTACATACTATTAATTGGTTGTTGATGCAGGAGTTATTTTTTTTATTTCGAAGGATAATTCGGTATTTTTTATGTTTCTTTTTCTTATATTTGCAAAGAAACATATTAATAATCCATCTATGATCCTTTTTAACCAATTATGCTGTGGTAGCCTAATGGTCATGATCATGAAGTCATGACTAGTTATTTTTCTTGCCATGCCGTTTGAATCTGATGTCATTAACAAGCGGCCAATTTTGCAGGGCTGAAACGCACGTAAAAGATTGATCGAACCTCCAATGTCTTCATGGCGGAACAGAATGGAAGTTCAGAGAATGTGGTGCCTTAACCAAAATTTATCCTAGTGTCTTGATTGAAGCTCAAAATGAGTGATAAATTCGTCAATAGCTCTCGCCGATAACACATATATTCCAAAGCAGATAATTGGTTATTACTGTAATGGGTAAATGAAATTAATTTGGTGGAAGCATTTGTAAATTGGTTGATAACATATATAATGTTTTGTGTAGTTCTATAAAGAATAAATTAGTTAAAATAATTTTAATTTCTGATTTGGCTAGTCCATTCAATTTCTTTCTTTTTTTACCTCTTATTACAAAAATAATCTGATCAATAATTTATGATACTATTATTCAAAGGTGGATGCGTGTATTTTTTTGCTCATGAATAGAACTCGAAAAACTCTGAAAATAAACATAATTGAATTAAAAGAATTCTATTTCCCATTAGATGCTTAATTTGTAAATTCTTATATGTTGGTAATGCTCGGGAAATATTCTAAAGAATATCAATTTATAAATAAGAAAATATGTCATAGTGTTTGTCTTATCTTCTAATTGCATATTTTATATATTTTAAATTTTTCATAATATAATGAATAATAAATTTGGATGTACATTTTTTTTCATGATGTTTTGTAAGTTAAATTACAAAATATTTCAAAGAATTTCATTAAATTATCAAAAAAATGAGTGTTAGTACTTTAGCATTTTCGTATTTAACAACAATACTAATATCGGTTACAACGTTAAATAACATATTAGATCTAAAAATATTGCTTTTAATTTTAATATTAAATGAACAATGTTATTGAATAAAACAGAAAGAGAGTGAACAAATTTAAACCAAGACAGCTTAAAAGACCTTGAGAGCTGCAATGGAAATGTATTTTACTCAGTAGGCCACATTATATGAGTGTGGAAGTATAAATTTTCACGGAAATTTTTCTGGCTGTGTGTGGGAGGTGAAACAAGAAGCTCAATTTGGAGGATAAACCTTGACGATTTTTTGTCTCTATCTTCCATTTGCAGCACACAGGTAGCAAAGCTTGAAACTCATAAAGACAAAATATAGGAATTGTACAAGTGACACACCATAGGAACAAATACAGCACTTTGGCTGAATTACAACACATAAACACATAAACGTGGCACTTATAATAAAGTTCAGCTCTACAGCTTAACGGTTTCACAGCTCACAAAACATAATTATTAGCATTCGAAAGGAAGACTCAAAAGCAGATTCCCTCGGCGTATTTGTACTTATTATGGCCAGGTGTGATGTCTTGAAATTCACGACAAGTCCCTTATCGAACTTCCCTTATCAGTTTTTTTTGTTATAAGTTTCATCACATTCAGGTACTTTTCTAGTATCGCAAAAATCTCGTTTCTCACAAAGTCGCCAAAGTACTTGCAAATTCGTCGCCAATGAAGAAGTCATTGTTTAATAAAATTTAATAACGGCATTTCTGAAAATCCATCTTTTCCATTTTCAGAGAACCGTTACAGAGAGCACTAACTCCCTTGATCTCAGCAATATATAAACATATATAGTTTTGTATATGTTTTTATGCACATTTATGACATATATATATATATTAGTTATTTTAATTTTAGTGCTTTGCTTGTCAATTCAAATTTTTTATATTAAGATTTTCCTTTTATTTTCCGTCTCAAGTCGCTGGGAGGCCAATCCTATCGAGTTTCATTAGAAATCTATAAATTTGAAGAATAAACTAAAGGAATTCAAATTTTATAGAATTAGTTACATTGGTATGAAATATATGATTTAAAAAGTGCCCTGCAGTTACAACACAATGTTGGCTAAATTAACGATCGAAAACACCAAACAGTCAATTATTGTCCCACATTTCTGGGTCAAATACTCGTTTATTAGGTTTTACAAGACAAGACTGACTGCTGTCGTTATTAAAGATCCACGTATAGCATCTCCTTATGTCTACTAAGGCACACTCGCTCTCTAAAGTAGGTATTCTGGTAAGTTATGGATAGTGTATCGCATACTCAAGTTTAAAGAACCGAGCTGTTTTAAAATGACCTCAACTTTGCGATTGTATCTTAACAAGATTATAGAAGAAAAATTGTGCAAAAGTTGAATGAATCTATTGAGATATTTCCATAGTAATGGGATATTATACAAAATCACGTGATTGCTACATAAAAAAATCGTTGCTTTTTGTGATAACTTATGATTTTCTTATAAGTTAGTTGTATATATCTTGTACATCCAATCTATTTCGATTAATATATTTACTATTATCCTGTTTCTTACATTCTTCAATTTTATACATTAGGCAAGAAATAATCTGAGTACATTTTTATGTATCTATTGTTTAATTCTCGCTCAACCGTATTGTTAAAATGTTATTCGGTAAGCTAAGTTTATTTATACTTGCTTCTGACGTTTGTCTGTATACTTATGATATACGCTTCAAACTATTTTCTGTTTTTAAAAAGATGCACTTTTGAACAATTCAATGTCATAGAGTTAATTTCATTTTTTTTATTTGATTAAACCTATTTTGTACTTCAAAATAGAAGAAATTCCATTTATAAATATTGATAAAAATCATTAGATTATCGATCGTTTCTAACTCATTAAAAATAAAATCCCCAACACTTAAACGATCTGAAAAATAAATCTGAATAGTTAGGCTGTAATCAAGCTTTTCAGTATTATAGTATTTTTTATGTATAAACTCTTTTTTTTTTATTTATCAGGCTGATTCTGTTTATAAAATAAAACAACATTAGATAAATTTGGATAAAATTTATTTTACCTTTTTAATAAGACAAATAGGCTGTAACGGTAATATAATGATTTACGATTTAAAAATTTGCAATTTTTTGTGCTTTGAATTATATTTTTAAAATTCGTTTTGGAAACAAAATTAATTAATCATAAGTTGATTCTAATATTTTAAAAAAGAATCAACAATATTTAAGAAAAATAATTGAGAATATGTAAATTCAATACACAATTTCAAATTTATTAATGATTATCTTGCATTAAGATTTTCCTTATTTTTCTCTCAAGGAAAGTAATACTTTTTAATCAAATATAATTATAATTAAAATGTTTTAATATAAAATGAAGAGCAAAATTAAAATTCTAACTACGTGAATAACAACACTCCTACTAATTTCATTTTGGTAGGTAATCCGATAATTTGTAAAAATATGTATATAATCAACACTTTTAAAATTGTTTTCTTAATGTAAATAATAGGAGAAAAAAAAATGTGATAAATAGAAACATTTGCATTCTATAAATCTTTGATGCTGCTTAATAATCTTTTACTTTGCCTTGTTGATCAAAAGTGACTCTTGTTTTTCCACCATCACTAGAACTTCAGATTTTCTTTGTAAATCCTTTAGGCACGAATATATATTTTTAAAATATGATTCATAATCTTCTCAAAGTTATTAAAGTGATTAAATAAACATAAAGTGTAAATAATCATTATACTAATATCAAGTAATGAAGTCCTTTTTTTATATAATGTAAATTTGCCACAAAGTCCATTTTGAAAAATAAATATTTAGCTTAGGACTTTTATGAATGAATGTGATTTATTGGATTGTAAATGTTTCACACTGAAGACAAAATAAAAAAGGCTGGATAATATGCTCAGACTTATCACATGCTAAAGGGTATAAGAGTTTCTACACAATTTAATGAATTATATATAAATATAGTTTTTCATTGCAAGTATTAAATACAAAATAATTTATTTTATTTAATTTACATGAAGTAGCAATTTATACATAGAATAAAATCCAAATATACTGCACCAAACATTTATTTAAATTTTTGCAACATTTTTAGGCCACGTCATATATAACTCCAATATATGAAATGCATGCGTTTAATTCTTAAATATTATAGAAAAGTCTAATTTCGTATTACAAGAAAAGAAAGTTGAGGCTCCTCCTAGGAAGTCAAGAGTTTAAAACAAATGACTTAAAAATGTATGACAATGGTGCTGAAACACAAGACAATTAATTATAATATGATGAACAGTATGACAGGAAGGATGCTAGAACAGACTGAAAATTTATTACCAAAATTAACTTTAAATTTGTGTTTAGAGTAAAATAATGTACTTTAAGGAAAGTATTATCTTTAGCATCTTACTCCACGTACTTACTAGTGCAGCTTCTGAAATTTTCTTCAATTCGTTGAAGAATAATCTGGAATAAAAGCTATTATTGTCTACATTTTATACCGTGTGCATAATTTCTTTCTTAATCAATGCCACAGAATATTAATAGAAAGAAAAACTGTTGTACAGCAATTCTTCGAAAATGGTAAAATCTTAAGATCATAAATATAAATATGTACCTTAAAAACAGTAAAAGATTATAAAAAATGCATATTAATTTTTCCATCTGAATTAAAAGGACAGTTTATGTGTTACATTAACTTAAGTTACGAAGTAAAAAAATAAAATTATTATCAATTGCTTATTGCTATATAATCATCTAAAACAATATAGATAGAGGCCTAAGAACCTTAAAATTTTACAACACAGCTTTTTTAAATGTGTTATTTTGTAAGATTTTCTCAGTATCTTACACACCAATTTTTCATTTTATATGTAGTAAGTTTCAACACTGATCTGTAATGATTTTAAAGTTATTGGGTCTTGCGTAATTTTTCGAGATTAAAATCAAAAATTAAGTCAACAGTATATATGACCGCAAAGTAATATTACGAATAGTCTACAACATACGCAAAAATTACTCGTACAAAAAAGTCATTTTTCTAAACCAATAACAATTGCTTAAGAATAAATTTTCTAGAATATTACAAAACAAACTTTCAAATTAACAATGTTTAAAAATATTTAAGTATTTTTGCATTATTTATTCTTTGAAATTTGAGAAATCTCAGTATATAAACCAACACAAATATTACCTACAATTTAAACAAGTGTTAAAAAATAATGCATATTAAAAAATTTCAAATGCTTGTTTAATTAAATTATTAGCAGAAATAATAATTATTATTACTACTATAAATATTAGAAGTATATTAAATATTAAAAAATCAGTTATATATATATAATGATGCTTTCATGATCATAAAAAAATATCTGAGAGTAAACTAAATAAATTTGAAGCCATTATTTTACCTTGTTGATAGAAGAATGATTCAATACTTTTTTGCCACAACAATCAAAGGATATTTAAACAAAATATAAATAAAGCTGTATGATAATTTCTCGATGTACTTATTGTATAAAGCAAAATATAAGTTACAATTGGCTTCCCAGTAAGAAAATTAATAAAACAGCACTAACAGATGCCGACTAAACTGTGATGGTCGAAGTTTGATAATTATTCTGATCAATTAACCTTTAACAAGCAGAAATTCATCTAATGCTGCGTTTGAACTTGAAATGAAACTTTCAAATGGCAGTAGTCTTCAATTATTTTACAAAGAACAACACGTAATGCTGAGAAAGTACTACGTCGTTTTATTTATGAATGAAAAGTATGTTTTATGAAGACATGTTTTTTTTAAAAGATTACTTAAATATATTTGGGAAATATTCACAAAAGCTATATCAATTTAATTTCATATAC
>BMAW01075986.1:0-35358 GCA_019974015.1 Nephila pilipes
GAAAAAGAAACAGAAAGTACAAAGGAATCAATATCTTTCCTTTTTATCGAATTGAAAATAGAAATGTTGAAAAAGTCTTTTCACAGAGAAAATTCATATGCCTTTTCTAAATTTCTCTTTCAATATAAAATTAATCAATATTTTTTTAATTTTTTTTTATTTTATTTCTTCAGTACCCACCCTTCACACTCTTTTTCTGTTTCATTACTTTTGCAGTTGTAACTATTTCTTGCGACTGGAAGACTTATAATTTATTACTTGTCTGCAAAATTTGTATTTTAAAATAAAATATTGTAACAATAAAAATAGAATAGAATAAAATAATTTAGAAAAAAAGATAACCTACTTTCGTACTATGAGTTATTTAAATGTCTAAAATATTACTATATTCAGGCATATGAATAGAATTATTATTGATTTTCTGCTCTTTAAATTTTGGAAATTATGTACTTTATAAATAGAGATATTCTAATATGTATTGTATTAGTTTTCCTTAATGTTATACATTTAAATGATTTTAGAGTTACGTAAATTATTACCGCACAATTATGTTACTTCTATAATAATTTATGTAAAATATGGATTGCAATTATAAAAGGTTCCATAGAAATTGCACATTTTAAAACTTTTGAAATAAAAAAAAAAATTACATTTCATGAAAATGTATCCTTAAAATTTTATTTCACTCAGCAGAGAATTTCATGAAAACTTCATATGATAAAAAAAGAAGTTTTTTTCCTTTTACTAGAATATGGCTTATCGTCGTGAAAATAATATTTTGAGCCAAGATATTTTCAGTTGCTCTAATGAAAATAAAGTTAACGGAGATGAAAATATATGAAAAGATACACACTTGTCGATCGGAAATAGGACTTTATTTCTTGCTATATACTGGTAAAATTCAATAAAATGTCAGATAATAGGACTTCTAAAGTGCATCCAAACTTCCTATCATCTGCAATTGGAATTTCTGCTTTTTTAGCTGTGTGGAAAGATGAGAGAATGTTTTTCAAATCGAGAATTGCCAAAATCTATATTTAATTTTTTTTTATCTGAACATCAAAAAATTTTCTTAAGCGATCTATTTTATAATTCACTTCGTAAATATCTTCAGTGATTATTATTGCTTTTGAATCTTGACTTTCACAAGTCCTGTTCTTTCCAGTATTCGGGTACCTATAAGATATCCGGCTAAGAATTATTTTAACGCATGATTTAAATAATGTTTGTAAATTTTTTCATTCGCCAAAAAGAATTCCACCTAATAATATTAAGACAGGATTCTTCAATTAAAGTAATTGTATTAAGCTTTAGGAATTATAAAGTAGGTAGCCTAACCAATATTTCTCTGAATTTCAGTTTTATCGCTTTTTTCTTCATCACAAAATAGGCGTAAGAGAAGAATTTTCGCAGTTTAAAAATGGTGGTTATGTGCTATGTTTGTATCCAGATAAAACTAGGGCATTAGAGTGAGCAAAACAATATTTAAACATAAAAAAAGAAATATTCATATTTAATGCATCAGTGAAATGTAAAAGTTTGCAATACCTTGCTTTCTTTACAAGAAATAATGAATAGTTTTGTATTTTGGAAGATTTTGTTTCTGAGTTTGAAAATAAAAGAGCATTTTTAACTTCTTAGAAACCGAAAGGAATTATCAATGAAAAAAAATATCAATTTTTATTAAAGAATGAAATGCACAATATAATATTTTCCATTGAAAATTATGTCAAATATATTTCGAAAACTAGTAGACATATAAGAAATAGGTAGGCATTCATGTTGTCTCAAACTATTTATTTCCCTTCATCTGTGACTCCATCCACAATTCATTGAATAACTTTTTAACGTCTGGCAACGCGCCAATAAGAGAGTGATTTGCACTCATTATTACTCTGTGTCTAACTTAGCATGTATCGATTCTAGCATTTCGTTCTTGTGTTATGTGTAGTGTGTGTCATGTTGTAATATAACTAAATGCTCTCTAAAAATACAACAGATTTGGCGGAGTGACGTATCCATATAATATGCTTTTTAATCTGAAAGATATATTAAATACTGGAAAATTCAGAACTGAAGAATTCGCATTTAGAGGCATTTTAGACTAGAAAAAGGAGATAGAAGGTTATAAATTTTCAGGCTCAGAGTAAAATTTTATATGCACGAAAACATTTCCCATCGAAGAAATTTAAATAGTACAACCAGAAATGACAAAAAAAAAAATGAAAATGAAAATTAATTCTATAATTCACACAGATTACATTTCGTCTAAGTTAATAAAGATCATTTAAATAATGATCATATATATATTTTCGTGTATAATCTGATAATTGTTAAGCTTTCTCTAAGTTAAATTATGGAGAATTCTTTAATTCGGTTACACTAGTTTTCAAGAAATGTATGTACTTTTCCTATAGCAACGTGCTATTGGTAAATCACTAAATATAGAACATTTTTATCTCTTTAGTTCATATATATCTTGAGTTTAGAAAGAAAATAGTTTTTTGTAAAATTGTTTATTTTGATTTTGAATGTGTTTAGTTACATTAATGGTTTGTAATTCGGCATGAAAACGAAAAATCTGATTTTATCGAAATATATACACACACGTGCGCCCTGGGGTGTACGGAATTATTCTAAAATGTACACTTGAAATAATAATAGACTATTGTAGATAATACAATGAATAAAATTAACAACAGTAGAGGAAATTTACTTCAATCTTCTAGCTTATAATTTAAGTTCCTTGAATACAACTTTTATCCAAACGAAAAATAAATTGTACATATACTTTAATATCCGTCTTAGAATCTTAGTATCCGAATCATTTATCAAATTCTTCTTTACTCAAGAATCATCTTGAATAAAATCATTCTAAAATTTAATGTTAAAATTTAATGTTTTCCATTTTTGAATTTGTGTCGATTTCGTTCACAATGTCAGTCTCGAAGCCATCCATACAATTTTAGAACAGCATGTTTTAAAAGATTGAACTTTCATTTCAGTTTGAATCTCTAACCATAAGTTTTTAGTCGCTAGAATATAGATGTCGGTCCCCCCATGTATTTCAGCTATTTTTGCATTCATTTTATCTGCAAGCCGAACCTTAAATGTATCCCAAGATCGTTGAGTTATTTAATTCAGCATCTTCCTATTTGTTTCAAATACTTTCAACCAAAACAATGTGACACACTCATCCATAGAGCATTTTCCGTGAGTTCACACTAAAACTACTTAATACTTTTGCATCCTTAAGAAAAGCCTTTAGTTCAAAAATAATTGCAGGAGGCAAAACAATTCCATCCAGCATGCAGCACGAAACTTCTTTAAAACGGCAGTTTTTAAATCATATAACAAGGGGTAACGTCCATATTGTCACTTTAATACAATTCAAAACTGCACTCATTTTGAAAATTTATTTCTTTTCCTTGAAAGATCTTTTGTTTCTAGCTCTAAGAGAGCATAGTGTGAGCTCTTATATATGAATTTTGCTCATTCATAAGATAATTACGTCATCCTACAAAGGAAATTAAATTCGTTGGCTTGCTTTGAACAAATTTGGTTCACTTCACTAAGTTCTGTGTCCTTATTTGAATATCTGTAGTGTTCTTCGAGATTAAAACTGTTCATTTGGGATTATGATATTCATGCGACGAATTTTTGTTCCAGACCACGAAATACAGATTGGAGAATCAAACAGACTTTTTTTTAGAATTTGGTGTCTACGTTAATTGAGAGTGTTTTCTTTTCTTTTGTTAAAATTGTTTTTCATTTAAGGATACTTATGAGCAGTCATAATGTAGAAAGAATTTCCTACAAATGCAATTACACCTGTAATTGAAGCTTGAAATGTATCGCATTAGATTTTTTCCGTTACTTTCTCGGACAAAATTCCTCTCTGTACTGTTAACAGGATAGCATACATATAGGCACCATAGATTGTACACAAGACAATAACTTAATGTTCAATTGCTAACTTCAGAAACTAAGTTACCGGAGTTATATCTACCTCTTCATTTGCGTCTGAATGTATACTATACGGTGATATGAGTAGAAAACTTTCCATCATTGGAAAACCTTTCACATGTGCTTGGTAATATATTTGCTGATCTGGAGATATATATCCACATAAAAGAAATAATTTTCAGTTGTCCTATATAAGGGTTTTCAATTTTGGATAGAGTTTTGATAAAACGTCATGCAGTCTCGGCTTATACACTGATTGACTCCTACTGGGAAAGATTCGATATATATGAATTAGTAGACTTAACACCCCTGTATAAGAAAATATATGACGGATTTGTTAACACTTTTAACGTGCTCCAGTTACAGCCTTGAAACTGTACAAATTAAGAAATATCAAGTAGGTTATATTTACATCATTGCTTAGTTGTAATTATTAACTTCTTCTTCCACCCTTTTAGCATTTTACTCTGTATACAATTAGTGCCAAACTAAGCATGGAATTTCTTTTATTAAATAGCCTTAATGTTTGAGAAACATTATTTAATTAATCAATTTTCCATCAAGTGCTCTTTTTATTGTGATCCTTCAAGACACAATAAGGATACCCGATTTTTAAGTGTTCTTCTAAATTAATTTGTATGTATTCTTACCAGTTTCTACATGCATATATTTAAATTTTAAATATAATTCAACTAACTCCTGCTAAATCTGGGAATTTTATTTATGATAATGGCTTCGATGGTACACTAATTATCCAATATTAGTGGCATTTGCATTCCGAATAATAAATTTTAACTATATTAATCTATCTCTGTATACTGGTTTGTTAACCTATTTTGGAAAACTAACTATCGACTTTTTTTTATGGAGTCGTCTATTTATTTAAAAGTTACAATAGCTTATTTCTTATTGGCAATGCACATTTGCACATAATTTATCAGTTTCATAATTTTTTTTTATGTTATGTTAAGGTTTTTTCCCCTCAAAACCCATTTAACAAAGATTGCGATAAATATGTAGGATTGCAATAAAGGCGAAATGATTTCATAATATTTTGCAAATAATTAACCTAATGCCTTTAAAATTGGTGCTATGAAGCGATTATACACAGATGAATGGTAATGATGCAATCTACGTAATTTTTGCCTAAGTTTTCTTGCATTTAAAAATCTGCAATTGGCTTCACATGAACTTCTTACTAGTGAAATCTAAGGAAGTTCTGAAAATTATTATGTGTTATATGGATACTCAATTTTATTATAAAATAAAATGCATTTTAAAGAAAATTTTCAATCATTGTTAAAAATTTAATATCAGATTGAAAAGAAAACTAAATATTTAGGTCTTCCTTCCTCTTACTTAAAACTCAAGAAATTTACATTTAACAGTAGCTTGGTGATGAAAAAGTTTATTATAACTTTATACAAGAATATTAAAAGGCGAGATATGGGTTGAAATTAATTTTAAGTGGTTATTGTGATCTGCAAAATATTCACCCTTTTGTTTTGAATGTTGATAAAAATTCAATTTTGATTTTAATTTCCTATGTATAATATGCTTTTGTGGTAATTTAATACTTCTCATTCCTATTTCTAGTTATCTACTCATCTGTTTGGAATAATAAAAGCTAAAATGCTAATTAGGATTTAACTTTCCCTAGAAAATGGCTCAAATGCATTCAGTTTGGGGTTTAAAATGACGCCCACCATTCTATCCCGTTATATCCTACCATTTTATTTTCCATGAAAGCCATTACAAGGAGTTTCTTAAACAAAAGACTTCTTTTCCCAATCGCATATACTACTATAATCTCACAATACAAGATATGGAGCTTAACTAGTCTCAGGCGGAAAATGTGGAATTGTATGCGGGTAAAAACACAGGACTTGTGCAAGTGTCGTTAAAGAATATATATAAGGCTACTTATAAAATCCCATGAACTGCAATAAGTACTTTAAGAAGAACTGAAAGTGCATTTTCAAAAAGCTCTCCCACTATACAGCTATTATAGTTTTCAACTAGTAGAGACATGGAAATTGTGGATGGAATGTGATTATTATTTGGTGAAGAAAATAAGATTTTTTATTGAACACTAAATCTTTTTTAAAACAAATATTCTCCACGAAATAATTTTAAATGTATGCGATTGTAATTGGTTTAAGCTGAATTAAATTTAAGATGCTTCTAGAATCAATATTTTGGTAAATATTATGTGTTTGTACGAAGTACCATATGCGTGATTTAAAAAACAACAACATATGTTTAACTTTAATTCTACAAATAATTTCAAAACAGATGATTTTAGAACACATATTTGAAGTTAAGAACTGTGTAATCATAAATTTATGAATTTTATTTTAAAAAGTTCCAAAAGTATCTCTTGGACATTATAATAAATATTATGTAAAGAAGATATGTGAAGAAGACATTATAATAAATATTATCTGAAGATTATGGCGAACAAATATCCTAAGGAATGCTTATTTATATAAATTATTAGTTATTATTGAGATTTATTTGCAACTTAAGGTATCCGTACACATTCGGAATTTTTTTTTTTTGAAATATATTGATAACTTGCCTTATCAAAATATTTTTAATGTTAAAATATAACCTAAACTATGGAAAACACATTTTATTATTTGCTTTTAAATTTAAAAAAAATTTGGAGAGTAAAAATGGTGAAAATAGTATATGAATTGATTATTAGAATAACGCTCATAACTCAAAAGTAAACAAAAATATCAAGATTCTGAAAATTTCATCTTATTTATCAAAATTATGGGAGGGGGGGCTGGTACTACTTTCATGATGAAAATCATATTCCTACAATTTTTATTGTGTTTTGAGTCAAATAACAATGAAAAATCATACAACCATGAAGTAGTAGGGGTTCTTAAAACCTATATAAGGAGGATACTTGCAAAATTTAAATTAATTTGTTTCATAACTTTTTCTAATATCTGCGTTTCCATATGTAAATATATCGAGAAAACTCATTTTGAGAAAAATCAAAAACAAACTTTTAAATGCAAGTAAAAATTAGCAACCGAGTAAAATTCAAATCTCGGTAATTTAAGCTCTAAATAAGGTATAAGCAAATTTCAAACAAAATTAGAAAGAAAACAGTTTAAATTAGAAAATCGAAAATTTTGGCAAAAATGTCGTTTTAAAGATGTATGGATACCTTAAAGATATTTGCAATTCTGTAGTCAAATAAGACATATTATTAGCAAATTGTCTGTTGTGTTGAAATATGAAAAGTCAGTTCAATGGATAAATATTACACAATCCATACGTATTGATCAACCAACAAAACAAAAAAATATTCAAACGCAAAATAAGAAAGCATATTATATACTGACTTTTAACTTGAAGATATTTAATGCACAAAATTATGTTTCATTTCTTAAAAGTATGTATACTTATGATATATGCCGTATTCTTAAATTCTTTAAAAATAAAATGCCGTAGTAATGCTTTCAAACCTTTTAAATATAAATAAATATAGGACATTCAAATTCTATTATACGATTTTAAAGAGTGTAAGACAGCTTTTTTTTTTGAAAAAAAAATCTAGACGTGAAATAAATTATATCAGTGAAATTAGTTTTCAAAAATTTGAAAATGGAGACCTTTAAATGCTAAAATATTGTAAATGAGAAATGATTTCTCTATAAACATTTAACCAAAGTACTATAACTGTTTCCCCAACAATAATTCTTAATATATATTTTTTGAAAAATTCCGAAAAAAGTAATCGTATAATTTCGAAATGACGTTAGAGGCTTCTTACTGTTAATACATATTAATACAATGTGTTAGAAACAGGTTTCTATCAATGATAAAAATTCGGAATTAAAATCTCATATATTCATAGCATTCTCGTATATTCATAGCATTCAAAGTGACTTAAAATCTCGTATTTTCATAGCATTTTTGTTGCAGTTATTTTGAATTTGCCATGTCCATTTTAAAAATATTTGTTTTCCTGAAAACCATCTTCATTCTTCAGATGGCTCTTTCGATGAGACAAATTATACAAGTCTTATAAAAATATAAAATTTCAATTTCAATTCTTAGAAATCATGTACAAAACTCCTGTCTCCCCCCCCCATTTCTTTTCTCCTCTCTTTTTCCGTTAATTTATTCATCAGGGAGATCCTCATCTGCGTTTTCTCAGAAGGAACCTGAAGTAACATTTTGATTTATTGAAATTCTTTTAAGGGAAAGAAGAAACATTTGGTATTTTCCTGTTGTAACGGTGCTCACCAAATTACGATTTCGTCTCTCGATGATGAATCTCCAGGAGGACAAGATATATCACCAAATTAGATAGTAAGTCCCTAAAATTGCAATCCTAAAAAAAAAAAAAAAAAAAAAACACGTGATCATATTATCGGCCTATCGCTTGCTCGTTAACGTTTCCGATTTCCTACTGCATTTAAAAATGAATAATTTTTTTTAAATATGTCGTTAATAATCTTCAATTTACCAAACAGCAAAATGGATGCTATATATTTCTTTCAAGAAAAAGTTCTATCATCTGACACAAAATTATGCAAAAATGACCACGTCATGAAGCTATAGGTTTATGACGAAACTTTTTAAAGGTGTAACATTAAAAGTTGTTCAAATAAGAACGGCCTTCGTACTAGTTCTGTCGTTCTAGGGTATAATTGGTATTTGCAATGATATTTATGTGTTTTTAAGCAGAGAAATTCGCATAAATTAAATGGTTTCTATGTGCGAAATTGCAACAATCGCTCAGAACAGTTACATGAAGTAAGTGTTCTCAACACCTTATGAAAGATTTTGGATGTAATATTAAAAGCAATTTCGAAAATATGGTCTTTAATTTAGAGTGTGATGTCCTAAAAATTATATCAATATTATTCTTAAACATATGTCTTATATTGTTTATTGGTAAGTGATTTATGCTCCTGCGTTGCAATTTCGCATCTCACTACTTGGCGACTTTGATGCTTTAGTAATTTGATGCATACTGATACAACAGAAGAGAATCAAATTTTTTAGCTTAAAATGTTTTACTGAAGAAAGATTAAGGGACAGGAAGGCTATTACAAAGTAACAAAATTGCTTAACTGTTCTTTTTTCACAAAGTAACTGTAAAAATATGGAATATTTAAGTGTTCAGGCAGTTTCGGTTCTTCTACCCAAATAGAAAAAAGACTCTTATATATGGTAAAAGATATCTTTATATTTATTAGAAAGAAAATTCATTGCTCTTAAAAGTATTCATGTCTGAATTAAATGAAGAAATAGAACAAAATTGGTGATACTATTATTTTCAGTCCGATGTTGTTTGATAAATTTTGTCCTTTTTACTTAAAAGTATTTGTACACACGGTAACGTACAACAAACTTTTCAACTATACAATTTTTTTAGGGTAAATATTAAAATACGTATTATGTGCGTAATGTTTATGCACAAAATGCACTAATTTATTTTATGTGCACTAAGAAAAACAGAAAATGAAATTTTATAAAGATTAAATTTATGTATCCTACGTTTCACAAAATACAAAAGGGTAAATGTATGTTGAATAGTAAGCAAACATGTATGCACATATCAATAACGGTTAAACTTAATTTTGAGATATTCCAAAGTGATTGTGATAGTTTAATTGCGTTGAACTTAGAAGCAACACGAAGCTTATTGAAAAAAGCCTAATAATGTTGAACCTTGGTCAAATGACGTGGACGACGTCCTTGATCACTAGACTATCATGTCCACATATTCCAATGAGTTAAGAGATATTTAGTCAAGGAACTTGTCAAAAGAAATAAGACCAAAAACGCTACAAGATAATGATACTTGGTAGAATTATGTTCAAATAAATGAGATACTTCAGCAATTTTCGTTCATATATCATGTTCCATAATTTAACTTTTCAGACTTCAAACGCTACTATGTTACAGTCATTTTGCATTTATAAGTAGTTGTTTTATCAGTATAAACATTTCTAAATCTGATTATTCCAGAATCAAATAGCTACAGAAAAGATACTCCGCGTTAAAAATGACTATTACATCAATATATGTCATAATGCTTATAATTAGCTTGATTGGTTTTGTTAAGGTCACACAAGAATTAACACGAGGACTCTTGGCAACGCACTTAGTAATTTAAACTTCTGTCAAAAGACGATAATGACCCTTTATTTTATAATTCGCCCTCTACTAACTTCCATACTACGCCAACGGGAGTAGTTACTTTGAACCTCGGCAGATTTAACGTGCATCAGCCCTGGTTACACGGCCGCTCATCGGAGGCATCAAGGCTCAAATTCATCACACAGCGAAAACCACCGACCGCGAGACCGTGACTATGACCACTTTTCTACTACGGTCACTAACATGATATAGAATTTAAAAGAGACAAAATGAATAATAATATGTATTTTTTCTATAAATAACGGTATGGCTGATCAGTATTGTATTTTCTTTATTTCAGTATTAAGAATTTGATTTAGAAACAGGTTCATTAAAGTAAAACGTTTCTTCTAGAAAGATCTGGCAGCCCTATATTCAAAATATTTACTAAACTCTTTAGTTTTAAGCATCATGAGCTTCATCTTTAACAAGATTTTCCTTCAATGAGTATTGATTAATATATTTTGTAAAGTTTAAAAGATATTTTAATTTGACATGTGTTTAAATTTATTTGAAAGTTAAATTACTTTCATACCTACTCGTATATAAAAAAGAAATTTTTCTATGAAAATATTTATATTTTAATATTTTACCTTTGTCCGAAATGAAAATGCATCTATACTGCAACAAAATTTATAATATACTTATAGACACATGTTTTAATTTCAATTTTAATTTGAAGAATGAGAATATATGCAAATATTCAAAGAAAATTTCTTTCTATTTCATGTTTTCAGTAGCTAACAAATTGATATAAAGAAAAAGATTTTATCTAATACAAATTACATTCGATTTTTAATTTTTAAAATAAAGTTCAAAGCTATGAAAAAATCAAACATTTATTTATTATTCTATTTTATATTTCAATAAACATATCATCAAAGATATTGTTGCGTTAAATAAGAAAAGTACTTCAAAGAAAAGAACAAAATTTGATTCATTTTAATTTAAAATTTTGTTTAAATCTTTCAGAACTTTTAATAAAGTTATAAACTTATTTTAAATCCATAAAAACGATCTCATTGTATTTTAATTTTCTTAATTATATTTGAAAAATCATTGTCTTTACTATCCATTATGAATGATTGATACAGAAATCATATTATTTCGATATAAAAATAGTATTTAAATATCCCTAATTTTATATATGTTTGAAAATTAAGTTCATTACTGGTAAAGAAATAATGAAAAGCTACAAATTTTAACCTAAACTACATAACTGAATTTTTGTTTCATGTATACATATATGTGTCATATATGTGTGTGTGTGTGTGTGTGTGTGTGTATTGGGGAACAGATATAAAGTAACTAATTATATTTAAAAGAGAAAACAAAAGTAAGAATAGTTTTCCTAATTAATAACAATTTGCTAACTTTATGTATCCGCCTGCCTTCGAAGAGGATTTTCTTAAATAATTGAAAAAATAGCATTTTATATCCATTATACTAAAATATATGGTTATAAACTTAAAATACAATGTAAACTTTGCATAAATTAAAAATTGTTTTAATATTTCTGCTAAAAAAATACATAAAAATAGCAGTAAAATGGCACTTGTGCAAAACACCAAAACTGAAATTTTAAATAGAGATATATCAGTTCTGTAAATTTTATTATGATGAATTGAATCTAATCTAGGATTTGTGCCTCTCTCACAATTATAACCGTAAAAATTAAATATTTATAGGAAGTCGTATTTTAACATACAGAAAAATGTGTGACAAGTTATGATTTTACTATCAATAAAATGCAAAGTAATCGCATTATAACAATAGAAGAGCATCAAGTCCTGAATTCACTTTCATAGAGAATTCCATGAAAGTTTCATAACATTATATACATAACTGTTTTCAATACGATGTTTTGCGCTGAAGCAAAATATGAAAATCTCGATTTTGAGAAAAAGCTGAAAATTCCTTTCAACCCGAAACTTACCTAATTAAATAAACATTTAACATTAAAATGCTCTTGATTTGTAAAATTCACTATCTGTGTTATTTAAATAAGTTATATTTTTCTTCCTGATGACCTTTAAAATTTCCTATGCTTTCATGTAACAGGTCTGGTATAAATCTTCAATTCCTTGATTCAATAGTAATCCAACTTTTCGAATCCCTTTACAGTGAAGTAGCCAGAATTTTCTATGTTCAGGTTATTTAAGACTTTTAAGCAGCCTTGATGTCCTTCGTTAAATTGTACAATTGCGTCATATGCACCCAATTTCATAATTTTCAAACAAAAACTTTCTTTGGTACTCTCTATCATATTGCATCATTAAAAGATTGATTGGCATTTTGGGTCATAGGATATTCATATTTCATGTTGGAAGATATTTTGAAGGCGATATTACGTAAAATATCAATGAAAAACAATCATTAAAGTTCCATTTCCGTTAGCAGAATGCTATTTCCAGTTCTAAAATTTGACACAGACTATTATTAAAATGCTTATAGCTCAAGTTCTGTGTAAGATAGAAACAAAATTGAAACTGTTCTGGAAAGCTAAAAAATACGGCTTTAATAATAGATTGTAAATAAAAAATCGACTTTTTGACCAAAAATTGCGTTTTAAAGATAGACCTTAAGAGATTGTGCTCTAAAAGGCAATGAAAAAAATTGATTATTATTGAAAAATTATACAACTGAATTTCTCTCACTTAAATATATATTTTGCATTTCTATAAAAAAAATATTTTATAAACATTACCTAAAATGCAACTACAGTACTTTCAATAAATTTTACCACACATATTTTAAGGTTTTAAATTAGGTATCTTAACATGAAGGAATATTTAAAAATTCAATTTTCTGTGAAAGGAAAGTAAAAAGAGAAGAGTTTCAAAAGACAAAATAATTTTTTTTGATGAATTATTAATATTTAACATCAGTTTAACACTTAAAAAAATTACTTTCAGGAAAATGAGACTTTTTTAAAATACCTTTGGAAGAGAACGAGGAGAAAGACAAAAAAAAAGTGAAAAAAGAAAAAGTTTTATCTCTCTGATTTAGCAAGTCGTTAACAGGCTGATTATCAGTTACAAAAATAATGAAATATATGTTATCTAACTTTTCTCCTCTTAAGTGTATTTAGAACTTAATGCTATCAAATGTGATTAAGGCGATATTACTTTAAAAGAAATTGTCGGCATTAGAAATTGTCGGCATTTATGATATAAAATATGAACTGAAAATCTGAGGATTTAATTTATAAAGTTGATTAGGAAAGAAGATTAATCATAAACTCTTAGATCTTTAATTTTATTTAAGAAATAGCTTTTATACAAAAGCAACTAAATAATAAGTAAGGTAATGAAAATTAAATTTCATTTAAAAACATTGAAAACTCTTAAGATTTTATTTAATTTTTTGCGAGTTTTTAAATGTTTCAATTTTTTTTTTTTTACATTGAAAATGTTTCTAATGATATTTATCAATGACACATTTTATGCTTTGAAAAGTTTGTAAAAATTCCTTTAAAACAAATTTTGAAATCCTTAATATTGTGAATATTTTTAAGTATTCTCATCGGCTTGGAAATTTGCTTAAAATAAAATTATTTAAGATGTAGTGTGAGGGTGGTTCAAAAAATCTTCATGTTAGAAATGGGAAATAGGAGGCAGTTCACTGAAGTATTATCCAGTGATCGTTTTTCCTTCCTCTTAGAATTCCATAAGTATGACGTCTTTCAAATCTAAGAAAAATCGTCATGATAACTTTTTCGGCCAATGTGGCCATCTTATTCATTTCTGGAGCAGATTCACCGAAACAACTCGTCGTCTGCATTATTCTTTTCGTCTTGGTGTATGATAATGAATGCATATATCAGCGATAGGAACAATTTGACGCAAAATGAGAACTACAACTTGTCTCGATAATAATCTCTATGTGATTTGGCAGCGTATGTCTCTCAATACAAAATTAATCTGTGATTTAATGAATGAATCAAAACTAACATTTGAATTTGTCTGGGTGGCGTTTAAAAGATGGCAGAGCGCAATGGTAACACCAATTTCCTATAGGTAATGTTATCTATTTTTCAAACACATTTACTTTCTGACTTATCTCGTATATATATTGTTACGAAAGCTCTCGTAATGGGATTACGAGTGAAATCAATCCAATATGAAGAATGCTAGAAAAGGATGCTTCATTTACAAATATTTGAGACAAGGTGGCACAAAGGTATTAAACTATTAAACAGATTACCATCACTATCAGGGATGATAGCAATTTGACAGATTAATGACACTACTGTATAGAATACAGTGTTTCGAGAAACATTTTAATTACGAGTCATTCTCAAAGGAAGATGCTGACATTTGAAAAAATCATTGATACACCACAGCCCATTTGACTTTGAAACAAGTATCATCGACTTTTATTCCACTTGATATCTTCTGCAGAACAAAGCTCAATTTTGATAAAAAGGTTCTCTTTCAATGAAACAATCCTAAGTTCCTTAATTAGAAAACAATATTTCTAAAAGAGAATGATAGATAGATTTATCAGCGTAGGAATGAGAAAGCCAGAAATTATAAATACGTGAATTTATTACAAGCGAAATAATGCAGATTTTGTTCAATTTGTAATGCAACAAGAAATTCAATTTTATCTTTGTCAGAATTTATAATTTCTAAAAAACGTATTTTTTCATAAATAAGTGCTACCAAATAAATTTAAAAAATTTATCAATTGTTAAAGTACTGAATTTTTATAAACATATTCAAGTGTTATGAAAACCGTTCCATCAATCCATGCTTACATGTTTCCAACTATTTGTAAAAATGAAAAGTATTATAATTTAAGGTATTAGCATTACAAAGTTTATCATTAAAATGAATGATTTTATAATATTATATTTCTCATAAAATGAAACTTTTTAATGATACTTTTAATTTAAATGATACTTTTCTTATTATTATGTTTCTCATCATTAAATGAGAAATATAATAATAAGAAAAGTATCAAGCGAAAATATAAAATTTTGAATTGATATTTATGCTGAGTGGAAATGTTACAAAACACTCTTACAAGTATAATTGTAGTAGTGTGAGTATATTAAGGTATAATTTATTTTTATATTCTGAATTTACAATCCCATAGTGTACTGCTTATTTTATAATATTCCCCTTTCCTGTTCGAATCAATCACTTTTTCCTAGTGTAAAATGTATTCCATATTTCGTCTGTTTGACTTTAATGATAAATGGATTTAAGTTTTCGTTTTTAAGTGAAATATCGCCTATTTTTTTAATATTCATAAATTTTAAGAATACTGCGTTATAAACGAGTGTATATTACAACGCCCCGAGCTTATACGGAATTTGGAAAAACATTCTACTTGGAAATGTGTTCGAAGTTCCGAACATTTTCTTTGACATTGGACGAAGATAGCTTAAATGGGTCCAAAGACAATAAATTATTTTTTAACATGCATAACACACTTACAAACGTTATTTCTGAAAAT
Source organism: Nephila pilipes (assembly GCA_019974015.1). Lineage (NCBI taxonomy): Eukaryota > Metazoa > Arthropoda > Arachnida > Araneae > Nephilidae > Nephila > Nephila pilipes. Next base: position 15,610 of record BMAW01075986.1, read on the forward strand.
ATGTCTCATTTTCAAACATGTAAATTCCATTAATTATAACACAAACTTGAGTTACAACAAACTTGTATGCAGTTGTTGAGATTAAGAGTTGAAATAAATCCGTCCATTCTGATAACGGTTTCCTATTTCCTACATATTTTCCTCACGCTATAGAAACATTATATGGATACTTGTCCCTAGAGTTAACTTTTGCGTGTCTGGGAAACTTTAGAGTATTACTTTTAGTACAAACAGTAACAAACAGTTTTCTGAATTCATATGTAAAAAAGAACGTATTACATAATTTATAACCCTGTAAAACGAGATATGTTAAACTGAATATGTATTTACCAACCAAACCTTATTATAAAGTATTTTGTTGTGTGATTAAATGGGAATTAGTTAAAGACATGTATGTAAATTCTGAAGTTTAATGTTTTCGATGAAATATTAAATTCATGTCGGTGTTTAACAACATTCTGAACTTAATACGTTATAAATGGCATAATACGTTATTTAAGAGAGATATTGTAGGCCTATTAACATAGTAAATATCTTTCTCATATTTATGGGCCTTCAGATTTTCTAAAACTTATAAGTTTTAAATTTTGTCAGCCTCGACTCTTGTTAATTGCTAAAATTTGTAGTCTGTAGTAGTAAATTTGTAATTTGTAGTCTTTCTAATAAATATTTAGCTGCTAAGTTTGCTATTTGCTAAGGTTACATGAAATGATGCCTCAAACGACTTCTTAAATAGCATAGGTTATTTGTTAGTAAGAGTATCCTACGTTAATTCTCTGAGAGAGAACAATGTCATATTTCTTATTTATTCAACCGAAGTAATACTTGTTAAAAATGTAACACTTTTACATAGGTTAGGGTAGAAGTTTCAAAATGTTCACAACTTCGAGAATTTACCATTACTTCAAAATTTGAAACCTGCCCACATGTCTTATTTATGAAATTATTAAATCACGGCGTTTTTAGTTGAAAAGAGTTTTCCATAAATGCTATAAATTCTTAGGAGACTAAATCATGCTGATAATTATGATGTTTTCATTTCAGAATTTTGTTGCAGTTGACACTTTTATTATAGACTTGTTCTTTGTGTCTGCATAAGGATATTATGTAGAGTATAAAGTCAATTTCATTCCAATTTTATTTGTAATATTTTGCTTATGATTTTCTAAATTTCTTTCTTACTAAAAGGAGCTAGATGAAAATTTAAGAAAAACTGGAATTATAAAATATTTTTATCTCAATTCAGAATCAATCTTTGGATCTGTAAATTCAATTGATCATTTTTATTTAATTTTTATCTTATGAAAGTAAATATAAAAATTATATTATTATAATATTTTCGATATATAAAATATACTTATTGTATTGTCACTCAAAAGCAAAAAAATACAATTATATGCATAATATTGATATACATTTATTCCAGGGAAGGTTATAATTTTCAAATTTCATTAAAATTCTTTTGCACTGGTAATTTTTCCGATAGTGATGTCGTTCGCACGAACAAGATAATCACCTAATGAAGTTCAATTATTGGTTACTATTATCATTAAAATGCTAAATGATATTGATGAACAGTTTCATAAATCAAGTTTTTTGTGATATTTTAAACTACACACATTTACGAGTAAATCATTTTTCGTTGAGATCATTTTCTCATTTCAACATTAGAAGATGTAAACTCTCATGATTGTATCACCAATACCGTATTTATAAGCTCTAAATGATAAGTATGTGCAATATCGTGAACATCATTGTGAAAATGAAATTCCGAAAATTACATTAAGAAGTATCATGTTCATAATGTGTATTAGACTAAGTCTCGTGATCAAAAAATGTATCAGACGTAATTTAGCTTCGCGACTAAAAAGTATAAGAGTTGTACAAATGAAAAAGATAATGTTGCTTCTTTCACGAAAGATTTCAGTAACACACACGTATTTAAAAACCCGAATAAATAATGATTCACAGCGAATATAAGGATTATAAATAGTTGGTTTACAGATTGATGCAGGCGAACCAGTGGTTAGTGAAATGATGAATAAACTAAATAAAGAATCTTTCGGAATATATGAGTAAATGTTCTTCAGTGGCTATCCCCAGCATTATAAGGTTTGAAAATTGTAACCATTTTTAAACTTTTTTCAGTGAACGGATGACATGGATAGTCAGATGGTGAATAGTTTGGTAAATTTAAGAAATCCGAAGACTTCCTATTGAAACCTATGCATCGCATTTTTGTTTGCAATCGCCATATGAAGAAGGGAGTTGTTATGCAACAGAATAATCCCATTAGACAACAAATGACATCAAATATTCTCAATTGCTATTTTCGATTTTTGTGCATGGTGGTGCAGTAAATGGTTGTTAACTTCTAAGGATAAGTGTTTGATAGCATAGTGTGATTCACCTATCTGCCTTATTTAAATGTCCACCAAAAATTGTGTTTTGGATGGTGACGCTCTTGATCTTTGCGAGACCTATAATTCGTATTGTTTTTGGCTTCGTTTTTTAAGATCGCACGATTGGAATCCCTCTGAAGTAAGTGAAGGACATTTGTCCCACTTTCCCGTTGTTACAGAATCGTTCCGATAATACTACTTGCTTTTCTATCCATCATACCCTTCATTTGGTGCATGTCCAAAGTTCTGCCTCTTCAAATAATGGTGCATCATATACGGTATCTTTTTCATTTGAGAAATCCTTCCATATCAAGAAAAAAAATTGAGGTATATTTTTATTTCAGAAATCACTATATTTTATAGTACCTAAATTTGTACTTGTGGCACAAAATAATTTCATAATGTTTTTTTAAATGAAGGGCTATTCTGCAAGTCTTTTTTATGCAAGGAATATATTTTTGAGAGTAATGAGTAAAAATATGTTTTACAATATAACAAAAACACATATAAAAATGTAAAAATAGATAATTTTAGTTGGATAGATATTTCATATTATAAATTGTAAAAATTAAAGTAGTTACAGGGAAAATTATTACATCATTACTCAATTTATATTTACACTCTAAATACCTAATATTGAGTGTATATATGTGTACGTCATTTAATTTACAACTTTAAATTTTCATTCATTTACAACCGAAACCTAAAAGTTTTTCCAATTTCCCATTTGATTAATGGATTTTTTTAAATAACACCAATGTACATTATATATATATATATATATATATATATATATATATATATATATATACCATGAACTAATAACATGTACATTAAGTAGTGAAAAAGGGAATTTATATGTCATATTTAAATGTCTTTGGATTTTAAATGTCATATATTAATTGCAGATAAATCAAATGCATTTGAGTAATGGATGAAGTACCAACTTTTATAACAAAGTTATGCAAAATATTTTTTTTTTGAAAATGAAAAATTATTTTATTGATCAAATTTGGATAGATATTTTATGGAAACAAAAATGTATGGAAAAATAAGTAAATACATCATGTAGTTTGATGAATATGTTTTCTTAGTGAAAAAGTGTAATATATCCGCCCTGACAGAAAAAATTAAGAAAAGTAAATAATATGCATCAAAATCAAATTTTGATGAGTGCAGCCTAACCTCATAAACTTGCTACTAAAAGTTTAAAATGACTGAATAAATAAAGTATACTATCAAAACATGGTTGTCAAGTTTGTATGCTTCTGAATATATAATATACAAAGAGTAATATAAAAGTTACACAAGATAAGTACACAGAATAGTTACTCTCAAATAAAATGAGAAACTATGTATAAAAACTTAGTTTAGCAAACTTTAACGTCAACTAGAAGAAGCCTTTTTCTCATAATAAATAATATAAAGAAAAAATAATACAAACATAATAACATGAAAGGTTTTTTGTAGTAAAAAGTGGTATTTGTAGTATATGTTTTAAGAGTTAGTCAACTTCAGAAAAAATCAAAAAATATTTGATGTCTTTCCTTTTACGGAAAAAAATACTCCTCAAACATTCAATTAAAAATGAATTGAATGTTATAAGAAAATGGATTACTTTAAATAATTAAATAAAGTTCAATTTAAAATGCTGAAATCGTATTTTTCCTAGAGAGTAAATAAAATACTGCTAATGAAAACTCTGTTTTTGGAATAAAAATTGCATGTATTAAGAGACACTAGTTTTTCTGGATCAAATAGATGGAATTTGAGTAATTAAGTTTTTTATTTTTTATTTTTAAAGTGTTTTTAACTTTTGATATTAAAAAAAATGCTGTGTATATTCTTGTATTGATTAAGAACCATAAATAATTTTTTGATGTTGGAAAAAAATATTAAATGGAATTCATACATTACAAGTTTTCAAAAAAGCATATTTGAAGTTTGGATGATAAAATATTTTGTGAAATATCACTTGCTCGATTTCCTTATCCCCCAGTTTCTATTCAAAATGTTATTTAAAAATTGGTAAAAAAATTAAATCAGTTCTGTAATCAAATTCTCTTAAAATACCTTACATCGGAGCACTTTTTTTCAAAAAAAAAAAAAGAAGATGATGAAATTTTTGTAAATCACTTAAGTGTTTAGTTGCAATGATCTATAAAATTACAAATTTAAAAGTCATTGAAATGGACATTTTTTTATTTTTCAAATTTTAACTATATTTATATAAAATTTAGTAAACATTGGTACTTACGCTAAATTTCATGCAACTAAAACTGATTTATATATATTTCACTTTTTGTTTCACTAACATATTTAATATACATATATATATATATATATATATATATATATATATATATTTGAAAGTAGAAAAATTCAGTTATCTCTTACACTTACTGTGTTATACAAAAAAAATTAAACACAACATGATTTTACAAAAACAAATATATCACTTTTAAAAATAAAATTAGCTCCAAAATACATAGTTATATATTTAAAAGCTAAGTTTGAGGTGCACAACATATCCAGAGTTGTAAAGAATATTGTAACAAAATTTGATTTCAATATATAAAATACTCTTTAAGAGATGAGAGTTTTCCTAACAAAAAAATTTTAAATCATAATTTTTCAGAAAATGCAAATAAAGATTTTAATATTTCTTAAAAAATTATTTACTGGCATTACTGAATTAACTAATTACCCTAGAAACAAATGCAAACTCATTTTGAAATCGCATTGATGCGGGCTACAAAAAAAAGTAATAAATAAAGTTTCGAAACTTTTCATGAAAACATTGATTTTTGGGTAGGCACATACCTTAATAATAATTGTACGAATTTTGATTAATATTTCTCTATAAGCTGCAGAACAATTGGGAAATTAAATAAATAGTTGCTGAAATAGGCTTTTTAAGTGTCTTAACCTTTGAGAAATTATTTGAACAGTAAATATTGTTTACATGTAGTGAATCTTAAAAACTGGATTTTCATAATTTTGACAGTAATTTTACTTAATTTCATAATTTCAAACAATAATTTTAGATACTTAAGTTTGAATAAAAAATTGTTTAGTTTTAAAAGCAAAACTATAACCCTTCTTGTGTGTAAGTTCTATAATTCTCTTTGCAACTACAAAAATTATTTTTGGTGCCCGTAATGACATTTTGAAAAAGTCGATTAACAGTTTGATTATTAAAACAATCTAATACAAACACAAATAATTTGACTTTTAGGACAATGTAATACAAATACAAATATTTTGATGCACTTATGTTCTTAAATAAGCCGATAGGTAAAGGCTTTTTCTGGTTTAAAATAACAATATACAAAATCTAATGCAAACATATAATTTTATTTGCACATTTCTATTGCTTGAATCTTAAAAATAAGTTAATTTTTCTACTTCCTTTACAAATCGTGAAATTCATGTTGTTACAGATAAGCAAACAAACAAATAAGATACAAATAAATGAGATATTTCTAACATTTTAATTATTAAATATAATGTTTACATTATAAATGCGTAAACGAAAGACATCTATGAAGTATATTATTTTACTCGAAGTTTATGTTTACTATATGTTTTTGTTTCCATGACTTTTAATTCATGATAATAGCTTGTTAAATGTCAACTAATTTATGACTAATTAATCTATATCAGAATTTATGAAGGATCTCAGGAAATAATTAACATTTCTCCTTTTAACTTTAATTTGTTTATCAAGTCTATTTTGAAAAGTGCATTCCAAAATCTTCATTGTTAATTAGTATATTTTTTTTGTTATTTACATATTGATAATATAAAATAAAAACGAATTTATATACAATGTATATTTAACTTAAAATTAGCATAGGTAAGCATAATTTTAATTGATATTTTCTCCATTACAAAACCTGATTATCTAATAAAAACAAATAAACACCTGTGATTAAGTTTCATTTTCTATCTGATTATTAGCTCAAACAATGTTCTCTAGAAACTGTTAAAAACTTATATCATAAGATATTTAAATTAAACGATCAATTTTCAAAACATGTAGAATTTTTTTTCTTAAAATTAATGCCATAACTGATATTTTCCTAATTAGTTTTATCTCTAATATTTTTACTATACTTTTAAAAAGCAAAATATAAGTTTCTAGGATTAATGTTATTTATTCAAAGATGAAACAGAATGGTCTTACTTTACTGTTTTTGAAAGTTGCATGATCAATGGATAGAAAGACCATATTATAAACAAGAGTACGGTGTCTTCCTGTGAATTTATTTCGATACCACAGGTATGGTCTGAATATTTTTTGAACTATTGGCTAAATCTGAGACAAATTTTGGATATAGAGGATTTTATAATAGAAAGAAAGTCTAAAGACATATTGATACTTTTCATAAACGTTTGGTTTATTTTTATGAATACTTACTTTTTATACTCCTGTTACTGTCTTTTTATGTTTAAAATCTAAAAATAATTATTTATTTATTTGTGTAATTTTTTTTAAAAACCTTAATAGAAACATTTTAATCTTTAAATAGTTGAGACTCTGACTGAATATGATTTGTTTTATTTTTAAGATTCTGTAATTTAAAACAAAAAGGTAAAACTTTAAGAAACCTTAGAATTTATTATAATTGCATGCTAAAATGCTATTTGCCTGAAAAGTCTCTCTCCAGATGTTATGAGAATTATTCAGTAGCTCTGATTAAATAATTCCTCAGCATGATAATTTGCTCTCTTTGATTGAAAATACTAATTGAAATATATTCTTAGTAGAGAGAAAAAATTTAACAAATTAACTCGAGAGTCCTTGTGCCTTTTTTAAAGCTTTATTATATCAATAACATCAAAAAAAAATGAAAACAACTATATTAAAATAAATAATATGAGATATTAATCAATAATTTCCCAGAATTAGTGTATGTAGTAGTATTTACACCAAAAAGATTAAAATTAAATGTGACTACACAAGCACATATTCGTGTTACAAATCATACATCGTAATTAAACATTACAGACATAACATTTAACCTCTCACCAGCTACGACCATTGTTTTTCGATATGAGGGAAGGACGTGCTAATATTAGCGACTTATTCTCAACAGTACAGCTGAAATTTAATAAATAAATATAACCATATATCATATTATCTTTCCGCTATGAGATATCAGAAACTCAAAACAAATGTCCCATTATTTATCTATTGTATATTTTCTGAATAAAAAGGTAATTTGCATGTTGCATTATTTTTATTAACTAAATATTAGAATTAAAAAGAAAATATTTGTAAAATTCAAATTCTTCCCTTATTTCAAAAATATAAAATATGAAAGGTCTTGTTACATTTTCTAACAATGAATTGTAACATATTTCTAATGGGAGCTGACATTACAAATAATTATTGCACTTAAATTAAAGTGTAAATGGAGAGGAAAGTGCACAATTTCCGAGTCTTTAGATTGTCTAACAAGAATTAATAAAACATCAATCTTACATAATTTACATTAATTGATTTTCTAATGCCAGAATCTTTGATTTAGTTTTTTCAATATATTTTTCATATACGCATTTTAATTAAAATTGGATCAAATATTTCTTAAAAAAGATTGTGAAATAATATATATCCTCCTCAAATCATTTTTCTAGTACTATTTATTCAAATATGACATTTTTAAAAAATTATGTTTACAACCAATAATTTACTTATTTTTGTGTTAAATTGGATTAAACCTTTAGCTAATTAAATTTGAAGTTAGAAATACTTCTTAATTGATCATTATCCCTCTCGCTTCAGCTAATTCCAATCATCATTCGGTTACATATGAGATCTCTGCGAGCATTTCTCTAGTTTTGTTATCATCATCTGATCTTACCTCAAAATTAAAAGATTCATGCGGCATTAATATAAAGTCAAGTCTTCTATTACAAACACGTGTATACTCTTCCTAGAAAGTTAAATATAAAGCATAGCGTCCATTTATAGGAAATTTCAAAGCTTTCTAGAATACATTATTAAGCAGTGGAATTAAAGTACATATCTGATTAAGATCATATTGAAGAAAAAATGAGAGTTATATTTTATATTTGATCCATTTTAAATAGGTGTTTTACTGATTTATATATAATTCTTACCATTTTATCATATTTCAAAATCACAAAGTTCTTTGAAAATGGTCTGTTATAGAATTTTAACGGTTGTTATACCAAAAGAAATAAAATTTTAAAACTATCAGTTTATGTGCATCTGTATTTTGTGAAGGTACTGGATACTATAAGATTTTTTTAAGAAATAGTAATCAGTAAGGTCATAAAATGTAATAAGTCTTGAAAAATATTTTAATTTAAAAATCAGTTGTCCATAAAATAAAATACATAAGGGTGTATTTTAAACTATTCACTCAGAAAGGATTTGTAAATAAACAAACGAAAAGTGTGTTTAAGATGCTGTTCTGTAAAATTTAAAATCTAGTTAGTTAAAAACTCAATAGTACCTTTTTACATATGGTATTCAGATATAGCTTTTAATATTGACTCCTTTTTTGTGAAAAACCCAGCATTAGAGATACATTGTTAATAAAAATAAGAAATTACTTCCAATTTTTGTTATTTGTTTCATTATGAATAGTCGACTAAAAAAATCATCTAACAATGTAATTAAATTAATATCTATAAAATAAGATGGAACAACTGCTGTATAAGATACAGCTTTATTCAAGGTGAAATTCGTACATATATAATAATATCAAAAATATACTTATTGTCATATAAACTTTAAAAGGCTTTTAATTCTTAATATATTTCAAAAGTTCTACTAATAATCTAAGACTTATATTACACACATTAACGTGTTAAATTAAATTTTTCTAAAAGTAATATATAATCTCATGTCATTACAATTTTAATTTGTTCAAAAAAAATTAAATGTTTTAATTTTTTAAGTCTCTAGCATGATTAAACCATTATAATCTATTATTCATATCTTCCAAACTTTTTTTTATTACTGTTAGGATTTTATAATTTTCGAAGTTATACCTGCCTAATAATTTAATACAAATCATATTTCCTACGATGGTAAAAGAAAAAAAAGAGTTCCTATGATGTCTTTATTTAACAACAATTTCAAAATATTCGCGTGCTCAAAAGAAACATGACAAGGAACACGATATGGAAGAAAAAACAAATCAGTCGATATCAAAGAAAACAAAAATGGTGAAAACAGAGATTTATTGTAGCTACGTTCAACAGCCGATTTTAGAAAGTTTTGAGAAAATGACGTGGAATCCAATGCTTATTTTGAACACTTGATGTTTTGAGAAATATTGCTTTCTAAAGATCAGAGTTAAAGCTACGATAAATATTTCGAGCTTTTTTTAAATTCGCTTCATATCGTATGTATGTTTCTTGATAAATATATATTTTACAACTATCATAGAGATATGAATATTTCAATTAAACTATTTTTCTTAGAATTTCAATGGTGGAAAATATGTATATCTAAGCTATGTGTGCTTTACGAAAACAATATGATTTGTTTTGAATCAATTTAATAATAAAGGTTTAAATATGCAGATTTATAAACCCCCATTATCACAATTAAAAAGTAAACTAGGTTTTCCAATCTATTATTTGACAATAATGGACTTGTTATTCATTCCAGGATAAAAACTAGATATTTGTAACAATTAAATATATTCACTCTCGTAAAGAATTTCTATTTTCTGAGTCAAAAGCTATATTTAGAAGACTATTCTTATTGTTACGTCTAAGTTGTTAAGTTATTGTAAGAATGGATAGAAAAAGAGGGAGAAAATGCCTATTTAATACAGATATCTTAAATTTTATTAAATGAATGGGTTTCAAATCAATATATGTATTCGTAAAAAAGCTATATACATTTCATTAATTATGCTGATATTTCGTGTTTAAAATATTCAAAAACGTTAATTTTCATAACTGTAAACGTTCTCAAATACAAGTTATTAAAACAATCAATTCGGATGATGCTTTGTGTTTCATTTTCTGTATTCAAATCCAATTTTAATTACTATATTAAACAGGAAATTGGATATTCGTTAACTATTTAATATAATATGCATCATAAATATTTCTTCTGAATAAATTAAAAAAAATATTTTACGTCTCCTTTGATGTTTAGCAGAAAATGAACGGAAAGCTACCTACCATTTTGAGGGAAAAAACAAAGTTACAAATAAAACAGATATTTAATAGATATGAAAATAATGGCTAAACTAGTTTTCAAATTTGCGTAATATAAAAAGTATTATTCATTTTGCCTCAAAAAGGGTTTTGAAAACCGAAAAATAAATTGTAATAAAATAATTGATTTTATAAAAGTGTCTTATTTTTATTATGAATTAATTACAAGCTATCATCGCAATTTCATGTAAATTTTAATACATCAAAAACAAACTGCATATTGAAAATTTTCTTCCAGCGTGTTATCTTTACTTACATCCTGAAACTTCCTGTTTCGAAACGGATGTTAAATGGTGAAATAAAAAAGGAAATAATTGTCATTTAAATTGAAACTTACAGATTTATCAGTATTATAAATAAAAGTTAATACTGTTCTCTAGTAGCAATTAATTCTTGAATTAGGAAGCGTTTTGAACTTGAATCTTTCCAATTTTATCAGAATAAATTGAACATTTTTTTTGAGATATATACCATGTTTTTTTCCCTCCATACTTTATAACTAAAATTCTTAAATAAACATTATTAATTGATGTACAACAAAACTTATATTATTTTAGAAAGAAACTTTTGAGAAGCGAATGCAGAAAATTATTGATACTAAACTTCTGAAAGTACGATGCTTCTAATTTGAAATCAAAGTAATTTTGTAGTTCTTACATAAATAACTCTCAAAATGTTGTGTCTGTATTAGGTTTAATGTACTGTTGTATTTGTTTTCGCGTATCAAATTTCCTTTTTTTATTCTTAATAATTGTATGTATTAGAATTAAATAGTATACTAGTAATGCTCATGGAGAATGTAATTAAAGTTCAACTTTTCGAAGGTTGTAAAAAGAAGAGCCACAAATCAAAATGTCCTGCAATTTGATAAGAAATTAGTGAAGCAAGGGGAATTTCAATAGACGAAGAAAAAAAACTTTCTTAAGCTTTAACTATAGCTTAGCGCTGTACTCCTCATAATATGCAAAATAAAAAAATTCTTGATATGATCACCCCATATTACAGTTGTTATAAAAATGTAGAAATGCAATTCTTATCATTATGCGTCTGAAAATTTCGTAATGATGAAGGATTATGCTCTGTTTGTGAAACTGTTTTACAAAAATAGGTACTGTGAATCAATTGCTCTGAAAAAGGTTTTGACTGTAATATGGGGTGAGATATCAGGAAGTGCTCCGTTTCAGTTTACATGTAATCTGGCAGAGGGATGTAAACAATATTTATTTTAAATCAGTGGAAGATATGGCTATAGTACAGTGGGAAAGACGAGCTTTGGCGTGAGACCATGCAGTTCATGGGTACTTGATCGAATTTAACACATGTTTGTAAGCACGGTTCATAAAGTTTACGAAGAATTCTACAGTGCTATCCTTTCAAATTTAAACGGGTTCCGGAATTGCTGGTTGGTGACCTGTCAATAAAACAAAGGATGCTCGGATGAAAGAGGGCAGTATATGACCATAAAGTACTTTGTAGACTAACCAAGGCAATTTTCGTCTAGAAAGTTCTGTCTATACTCACAATCGCAGAATGATGGAAACGGCTGATCCGTTAGCAAGTCGTCACTTGCCTCGAAATTCTGAAAAAATTCTTCTATGCTGCGGGTCGACAGCGTTTATCGTTAGGCCATTCTTTTTTGAGGAGATTGTTCTTGTTGGTCCTTTTAATTATTCCATCAATGGCTAACGGTTTATATATATATATATATAACTCTTGTGCAACCAGATCGTTCCATCACTTCAACAGCGTTTTGCATTTGTTGTCCGATTTTTGTGTAAAATGGAGCTTTTTCACACATTGCAAGACGAGTGAAGCAATTTCTAAATATCAATTTTAGATATGACAGAATTCTCAGTCAACATTATACAACAGCCTTCCCGGCAGGATTACCTGACCTTAATCCACGCGACTTCTATAGTCAGACTTACCTAAATAACGGTGTGATAATTCAATTAATTTTTATTACATTAAAAAAGTTATTCCATAATAATATAAAGTTATTGTAGAAAGACCTCTGAGTAAAAAATGTAATATTTTATCAAAACTGAAAAAAAAGAAGGTTGCTGAACAATGTAAGTAAATTCTTATATATATTGTATAACAAGTTGGGTGAGCAACTGTAGAAAAATACTGCAGAAATTTCACTGAACATTTAAAACTTAGCACACATGCATCTTTTCCATATTATTTTATTCTTACATTTCCGGGATATGATATACAATTAAAATGTCTTTAAAATCATTTTGTTTTTAATTTTTTACATAGAATTAACTAAATGATTTTAAAAATATTCTGCAACTCTTATCATTTATTTTTTATGAATCAGGTTTATTACTAATAAGCAAATTCTTCGGCAAAGTATTTGTCGGTTTTTTTCATAATATAATGCATATAATTTAAGACTTAATTTTTTTTCCAAATATATAAACACCCAACAGAAACTTTCTGTTTCAAAATTTTTGAACCAACTACTTACTGTCATTTTCTTTAAATTATTTGTAAAATTTAGACAAAAAATAATTAAGAATTAGTCATTATAATTTATTGAGTTAACAAATAAAGTTGTTACTTGTGAAAATTGTTTATTTGTATAACGAATTAAAATGAAACTTTTTATACCTCTTTTTTTCTTCGTATTTGTAGTTTTATCTTGCTAAAAGAATTTCATCTAAATCTAAAAAATATAAATTTATCTCAGTCTTAATCTGAAGCTTAGAAACGATACTATTACATTAAATTTGTATTGTTCTGAGTATCTTGAAGATAGTGAAATTTTTTTTTTCTTAAGTAGCAAAAATTATATTTTAATGTGGGTAATTCTGTGTTATAATTGCATAAATATTCTTACTCAATGATTATTTGTGAATATCTGTTTCACAATGCTATTGCATATATAGAAAACGACTTTCAATAACAAAATTAATCAGTGAAGGGCTTATAGAACTGCCTTTTCATTATTTCACAAAAGATTGGGAAATTTGTTTTGACTTCAGATAAAATGATGTCAAAAAGAGGTACTATCTTTCCTCTTTTTAACAATAAACAAATATCACCCACTTTATATGAGACTGCAAAGTATTCGAAAATCCCTATTTCATTCGAAAATCTCTATTCTGCTATGAAATAGCAGAAGTGCTGACCATATACGCTCACTTCTTCTTTGACATTTTATTGTATTTCACTGAAGGATAATTTTAGATACGGGCTTGGGTTTGTTCTCAAAGAGTCTATTTTCAGTCATGATATCCCTCTGAAGAGTCTGAAAATGGCATAGCCAACACTTCGAATCTTTATATAAATCTACCAGCCTATTCTAGGAGAAATATGTTTATTTCAAATAGATTCTCTCTTCTTATGGAGTTATTTATTTTAAAAAAAAACTAGTGCAGATTGTGCGGGCAGTATTTCTTACAACTCGTTTCGAAGTTTAAAAATTGTAATTATTAGATCAAATTCAAAATTTCCAATTTCATTCTTTCAATTCAAACGATCCATAATTATTTCATAGGATTAGAATTCATTTGCAGTATAGCTATAAAACAATTTCTGTTCACATTATTATGTGTATGTTAGCTTTTAATTGCTTTAAGCTAAATTTAAACTACTCTTATTAGTATCAGAAACTTAAATTTACAGATCGTAGATAATTAAACTTATAATAGTCTTTTAGATCTTTTAGAAGCTTAAATATTTTGTAGTATTCTATATTTTCAAGGAGCTTAAATTTGAACAGTCTTTAAGATCGTTTTGATCGTTTCAGCAAGAAAAGTAACAGAAATAATTTTTATGATTTTGATAAGTTATAAAAGTCACCATATTTTATTTAATTCTGGTTTGCGTGTCTCTCCCACTCGTTCTTTCTCTTTGTCTCTTTATGTGTATATTTATCTTCCATACGTCCTTTTCTCCCTCTCTCCAGTCTATGTGTATCTCTATCTTTCTCTCTCTCTCTCTCTCTCTCTCTCTCTCTCTCTCTTTTCACCTCTTAAAAACATACAAAAATTAGACTTTCTTCAAAAGAAAAACAAATAAGAGGAAATGTATTTCATTAAATTTTACATCCATGCAAACAAAATTAGCGCATCTTATGTTCATAGGTAAAGTTAATAATATTATTAAGTAAATTATTTAGTGACAAAAAAAACCATTTTATTAATTTAAGAAATTTGGGATCCGATCATTTAAATTATGAATATAAATGTCGTATGCAATATTTGAAGCGGTTCTATTAAGATTCAAGCCCAGCTGATTGAAAAACCATTTTTTTTTTATAAAAATGTACTTTAATGGTAAAATTTATCACAAATGTTTTCTTCTATCCTCAGATATCTTTGGTTAAGAATTTAAATACTTCTTATATCATTTTCAGTATTTATAAATCACACCTTAAAATTTCAAATCTAAAAGATTTGAATTTCTTTTGAAAAAACGAGTATCCTCTGTTAATAACTTGAGTCGACTGAGCATTTACTAACAACCACTAAGGGATACTCTCTTAGCTTAGAAATGTTTCATTTATTTTTGATATGTCTGACAGACAACTAAAATTGCCTTAGTAAAGTAAAAAAATCATGGAACATTGAATATCAATACAAGAAGATTGAGTTTCAAAATTATTATATCCATCCATTACAAACAGTACGTTTCAGGAATAATTTCGAATAGTTCCCTCTATTATTGAGATATTGTATTAGTTATTCCGTTAAGTTTAAAATCTTTGGAAAGGGAATATTTCCCAATATGTGTCTCAATTTAGCACATATTTTCTTGTGTTATATATGATATTAAACTTCTGCGGTAAAATACCTCAATATTCGTAGGTGAGAGTCCACTGCATAGTATTTTTCTTATTTTATAAGACCTGAGAGATATTGTTTTATGAAAAAATTAAAAACAGTAAAAATATTTTTACTTTACTTTCTAAACTTTTTTGAATGGGTACTCAAATGTACCATTAGAACTAAGCAGTAATTGAAATTATTTTTAGTTTTAACTATATATATATATATATATATAACTTTTAAATACAGATGGATCTATTAATCTATTATGTGTACTTCTTAGCTTAATATTCGAAGAATTATTTTTTACACGTATAATATGATTTAAAAAAATTTAAATAATTTATTTTTATTTAATTTTATCCACATATATATTTCTTTTCTACGTATAATGAGAAAATCAGGGAGCATGTTTTGTGATTGTATAAATTTATAGTTATTTGTAAAATGTGGATTTTCTTTCTGCCATTTGAATATTGCCAATTTCATTTCAGATATGTTTCGAACACGGGATCAAATAACAGAAGAATCTATATCACTCCTCGATATTGTCTCATTGGACTGAATTGATACACCTGTTGTAGCTAAATTCATTTGAGGAAGAAATGTCGATTGTTATTCCACCTGCAGCTCTTCATCTAGTTTCCAGAATGCTGAAAATATTGACGGCAGGTCAGATGAAGACCTGGAAGATTAAAATTTCCCTAGGGTATGGAAAAAAAGAAATTCTACAATGCTTATTCAATTTTTTTCTTTGAATTCAGGATTTATTGAATCAATTTTTGATCGTTTGAGTCCACCTATCAGGAAGCGCTGCTGGTTTACTGTTGTGTAAAATTGAAAATATTGTGTGTTTTTGAAAAACTCTACAGAATCGACTCCACTCAAAATGCGAAGTGTGCGATATATTTATATACTTGAATGAAAAAACTGCTTTCGTGAGTATAAATATATTTACTTTGCCTTGCCTAATATTAAAGAAGTTGAATGAAATTTTGTACAGTTTCTTTTTTTTTATAAGTTTTGAAATGTTTTCAACTTTAGTCGCCAATGGTACTAAAATGTACCAGTTTAATTTATTAACTATAATTAACGATGCATTATAAAATGTTACATTACTTGTATGGTTAACAAAGTTTTCATATTTAAATCTTAATATGGGTTTGAAGAGTTAACTGGGATCAGAGAGAGAGCGATTTTATCTATTTTCCAATGATTATTAATAAAGAAATTTTGTTTGCTCTACATGTCCTCAGTTATAATTCAATGGTTATTAACTAATATAATATAATAGATTAAGAGCAAGAGATGAGTAATGAAAAAATCGTGATACAAATGCTATTTTTGTATAAATAAGAAACGGTTTCAATCGAAAAGGGAAAGAATATCTGAAATAAGCGGCTAAGGATAAAATTTGTATTGAAATAAAAATAGTAGGTTTTCATTCCACTTTAAAAATGCATGATTGAATTATTTCAAATGTTACTAGGTCTCTTTTTTTACAAATGTATCTGTAACTCGTTTGGTTCTTTGTATTTCTTTTCTCTGTTTGGATGAGAAATAAGCAGCCCCTTTGTAACTCAGGAAAAAAATATATCTTTTCCCTAGCTGATGTGTGACAAAGGTTTCTGACTGTAAAATGTTACCGTATTTCAAAAACCTATTTGGCTTTTATACTTATTCCAGATACCCCAGAGAAGGTTTACCATGCATAAAATAGCTCAAAAGTTTCGAAACAATGTTTCAAAAAGATTTGAAAGAAGCAATGATTCAAGCAAAGAACATAATAAATAGTTTAAACAACTGAAAAGTTTTAGGAATAAATTTTATTTTGAATGCTAAAACTCTGTACTGGCCAAACATTTTTTTTATCCATAAAAAAATTCACTAAATTCATATATATATATATATCTTCAAAATGTTTATTCAAGAAAATGTCTTAAGACCAATTTCATGGATAAAAGACTTTATGACCAATATGTTTTATTTCTTATCAGATCAATTAATCAAAAACACAAAAGACATGCTTAGTTGGAAAATAGAGGGCAAGCATTATGAAATTGGTTCAAACTGCGAAAGACGGAGAGAATAAAAACGTGCCACACAAACACACATAATAATCACACAAGTGCAAAACGAAATTTTTCAGCATACGAAACATAATTTTTTTTTCGTGGCTTAACATTCCAAAGTTTTTATGCTCTATAGCTCAATTATTGATGAAATGTAAGCCACATTAAGGTAATTAAAAGTTTCTTTTTAATCTCGATTGTTTTTCTAATTTACAAAAATGAATTGCAAACCACTGATCTGATTTAATAAAAAAAGAAATTCCGAAACACTCGGATAAAAAAAAAGAAGGTAGGTGAAGGAAAGAAATAAATATTGAATAACTGTTCAATGGAGTTGAAAAATTTCTTCTTTTTTTGAGAGTAATTGTTAAAAAACTAAACCTTTCATTTATGCTGGGTAAAAAATTTTACGCTGCCAGTTTCAATTACGGCTCTAATGGTAATGGAGTTAAAGTAGATGGATTTTCCATGCTCTCTTAACATTTCTTTTTAAAATAGTTTACTAGACACGAACATGATTAATTACTTCAAAATTTAATAATATGTCTCGTTGAAGTTTGTGATATTGTCAGAAAATATTGTTCACATATGTGCGCTTTAAAATATTTTACTTTTTCTGTAGTACTCAAGGTTTCTGTTTTAAAATTTCTTAATTAAATGAGGTACGGTGGTTAATCTAAGAAGGCTATTGATATTTATAATTATTTTATTATACTTCAGTCATCCTCAAGGATAAATAAAAATAATTGAAATAAAAATTATAACAAAAATTAGAACTTAATGTAAATAAATTATGTAAATTAATTAGTGATTAGTAAATACTTGAATTTCTTATACATTTGAAATTCTTTTTCGTCATGGAGTGTACAATCCACTTAAGGTAGTTGAAAATATCATTCAAATTCAAAGTTATCATAATTACACAGGTATATAAGAGTATTTTTTAAAAATCTCTTAAAAAACTCGTATAGCTCGATGTAGATGAAAGCGAGCTTCCTCACCTAAAAAAGGTATTTATTCTTAAGCCAAAAATAAGCATAAGTCTTGTGTTGCCCTAGGTTTCATTAAAAGGTATTAAATCGATCCCAAGTTGATAAAGTCGCTATTTAACAAATTTAAATAATCACAGAAGCAACTTATTTTTGTTATTCCTAATATAAAATCAAAAATCAAGGTATTTAATATTCCGGTAATGCAGATTCTCACGCTCTGATTACAAAAGATTAATGAAATAAAATAATACTTTACTTAAAAAGCCAGACCTGGTAATCCTAAAAATCCAGTACTAAACGTGTGAGAAGGATTCGTTTAAATTGCTCTTCACTGATAATCACGTCCCACTAATTTCTGAGTAAAAACTTACAGTCTCTCTCCTTTGTAAATAATTCTCTTATGAAGCACTTCATTGTTTATAAATGCTATATCGTCAATTTTACTCACTACTCCAATATATCTATTTTCATTTACATAAAGTCACGATTCATTCACAGGAAGAGCCTTTCAAGTAAACAAATAAAAGTTCCCCAAAATAGGTTAGATCAAAGAAAATGTGCTTGAAAATTTTGGTATAATCCTACTCCAGGCCAAACAACTTCAGATTTTGAAATATAAGAAGATAGAGGGAGATCGCTATCGACACGTGTGTATCTGCCAAAATCTTTTTTAAACGATTAAACAAAAATGTTTTATATCCATAGAAACATTTTACATGTTATCGCTTGGAAAAATTATGCTCATTAGGGAATATACACAGTAGAGTCAGCAAATACGGTCTAAAGCAGGGGTAGTCAGCCATCTTATGCCAACCGATCACTTTTGTATCTCTGTTAGTCGTAAAATTTTCCAACCTCTCATTGGTTCCACAGTAATGGTTATTTATGAAGTAGGGAAGAAACGTTACTTTATAAAATTTATGAAGCCGAGTTACAGCAAAAGTTAAAGCATAGAATAATAATTACTTACCAGGTACTCTATGTAGCGAGTACAAAGTACTCGTTAAGTTTGACTGAATATATCTTTATAAAATAACATACTATAGTTGAATTTTATTTTTATTTATACTTTGCATACATAGAAATTGCATTAGTTAATTGAATTATTAGTGAGATGATCCTTCCTCGAGTTTGAGGTCGGGGAACTAAATATTTAATATCTAGTTCAATTTTTGAGAGAACTTTTTTTTGAAACATTCAGATGGTTTTTTCCTTTGGTCATAATATGATTAACAACACTAAATCCTAATTCCACAAGATACGTATCAATAAACTGAAATACCATTTT
>BMAW01075991.1:0-14204 GCA_019974015.1 Nephila pilipes
TATATATATATATATATATATATATATATATATTTAAAACTGTAAGATGAATTATTGACTCACCCTGTGTAATCTTGAATAATACCTACTAATTTATTTAAAATATTATTTCTCAACTTTAAAAAAGCGCATTAAAAACTTCTGAGATGTATAGAACTACTATTTCATATATTTTATATAAATCTTACTTTTAAATTTATTTTGTTTATCTATACGATTACGTGTAGCCCGTTTGTAACTCACACCTTCCTGTTTACAGAAGACCTAACAATTGCGACTTCTTACACCTTTTTGTATTCGTAGACATCGTTGTAACTCGAAGACACAGGTGCTAACAATGCAGTTACTATCAGCTTAAATCCCTTTCAGAAATGTGTACAAATTGAAAGCAATTTATAATTTTGGGGAATTTTTAATTGTTAAAGCAATCAGCATTTTAATAATATGAAGCTTCTTGAATGTATACCCTTTTGAAAGGGAAAATTAAATGATAATGAAGATCAAGAATCGATGCGACACTAGAACAAACGTCTTTTACTGCATCACTTTCTTGCACATAACTTTCTGTAGCATTTTTTATTCCATCTAATCCACTACATTCGGGGTAAGATTACGCCTACACTGTAAATCTCTCCGAACCACTTCATTACTATTTGGAGTATATCATTACGGTTGCTAAGAAATGAGAATCACAAGAAAATCAGTAATGAATATATTTGAAGCTTGAAGGAATTGATTATTGCATTAGTGTATAAAATTAAGTCCAGTACATCGCTAAACTGACAATAAAAACACACAATTTAAGTATTTCTTTGTGTGTGTGGTTGTGATGGTACGAAGTGCTACACTGTCACAGAAATTCGAGCATGTTAGCCATGGAAACCAATTTAACACCAGCCGATATTTTATTGATGATACCACAATCATTTGTGTTACTCTTCAATTTTACGTCATCCTGAAATTAATTCCTAAAGAATATTTTAAAGTCTCATACGGCTCGCTGAATTTCTCCTTCTGTCTATACAAATTCTTACTTCGCCTAGGAACTAATTAGATATTCATCAATTAAGATTGTAAGTGATATTTATGACTTATGGATTTGAACACCAGAACATATTATAATACTTAATTGAGGAATATCTGACAATATATATATTTAGAATGGGCTTAAAATGGTTATATTTTCCTTTACACAACCATATAGAGATATGCATCGTAATCAGAGGAAGTTTCTACAGCTATTGAACAAAATGTCCAATGTACATCAATTATCAAAGTTTTCAGTCAAAAGATTCAAATTCTATTAATGTATAGTTAGGAATGATGCATGTTAAAAGGATCTTCCCTATGCTGAAATTGCAACACAGGTAGGTGATTCAGTGACTACATCAGGAATACGAAAGTTGTTGTTTTTTTTTTCGTCATCAAGTGAAAAATTCAATAAAAATCAAAGCAGTAAAAGGTGCACCACATATGAATAAAATTACTATGTCTCTAAGATCGCAGAATGTCATGAATGGCCAACAGAAGTGAACAGAATGCTGCTGGTGTTTCTGTTATTTCAAGGCCAATGAGGAGAAGATTAACAGATGTTGGACTAAGAGGTAGAATTCCACGAAGAAAGCCATTTTTAAATTTACAGCAGCCCAGAAAAGATTGCAGTGGGCAAAGGAACACATTAATTAGACAGATGATCAATGATCACAAGTTATATGGAACGATGAAATTAATATATCGTTATTCGATAATGATGGAAGAAAATAAATAAGACTTAGAATAGGAGAAGAATTACACCCTGACTGCATTCAGACAATTGTGGAGAACCCACTTAGTGTTATGATTTGGTCATGCGTATCAGCAGATGGTATTATTCACATTCACGTCGTGAACGGGACACTGAATACCAGAAAATACACATTGGCACTATTCTAGAACCAAAACTTCTATCTTCCATCTGAAATCACTTTCCCAACAATGCTTCATTTATTTATTATCTGGATTCTACTCCCTTCCACAAAACAAAATTATCGAAAGATTGTTTTCGTTGAAAGAATAATGAATTGTTGTCCTGACTTCAATCTTATCGAAAACTTGTGGCACCAATTGAAAACTCTTGAGAAATTGAGGCGCCAATCCCATAAAAGGGAACGAATTTAGGCTATAACTGTTTCCTGGCATAATGTAATAACGGAAGGAGAGCTAAAGACTTTCGTCAGCTCAATGAAACATCGATGTGAAACTGAAATAAAAAATAAAGGCTACCCTAATAAGTACTGATAACTCGCTGCAATCTTCAGTACTTAATGTATATCGATAATTATAGCTGCTTATCTCTTTTTCAATTTAAATATTTGAATTTTGTTTTTTATATCCAATTCAATATTGAATTTCCTTTAAAATGATGTACGTGACTTAACATTTTGTGAAACATAATGTTTTCTCTACGCATACACAGTTCAAAAACATGAAAATTTCCTAAAGTATCCACAGTTTGGGCCACCACTGTATATTTATATACATTTCTCGTTCAAATATATATATATATATATATATATATATATATAACAGCATTTTCCGTAAATATATTTTAAATTTAAATATACATTTTTTATAGGTAAAGAGGAAAATATTTTTCTTTAAATATACCTTTATATACATTTACTCGATCTGGGATGTTTCGAATGCTGAATAATTAACGGATAATTATATTTATGAGCAGAGTAAATATATTTAAAATATGTATTGAAATGCCTAATGCACATATATGTGTATACATGTGTGTTATCTAGAAATATTTAGATTCTGATTAGTGATACTTAAAGAATTTGTTATTGGAAAAAAGAAAGTGTTTCTCCTCTTTGCAAGATCACAAGAGCACTTTTCACTTGATTTGAATCAATTTCTAACAATTAAAGAATTAATTACCACATAAGTAATTTAAATATTACACAAAACGCTCAAAGCGTATTACCAGCCTAATGTAATTAGCCAGAGAACACAAGTTTCAAAAACTGATATCAAATGTAACATTTCTGAGTTTTGCTAAAGCTTCATGATCTTCTCCAAAAATAATGTCATATGTTAATTATTTTAAATACAAGCATTATTCTTATTTTAATTCATATTATATGAGCTTAAAATAATTTAAAATCCAAATTCTCAAACAAAATGCTAAATTAATTTAATCTAGGCTATAGGATCTACTTCATAGGAATTAAAAATGTAATTTCTTTGATAATCCTTTCACAAATCATGATAAGCCTAACATACCATATAAATATTTTTTTTTAAAATAAATCTTTGAAATAATACTCTAAAAATTGCATTTACAATCAATGATACGCTTTAATTTCTATGCAATACTTATT
Source organism: Nephila pilipes (assembly GCA_019974015.1). Taxonomy (NCBI): domain Eukaryota; kingdom Metazoa; phylum Arthropoda; class Arachnida; order Araneae; family Nephilidae; genus Nephila; species Nephila pilipes. The sequence goes on from BMAW01075991.1 coordinate 3,369, forward strand.
TTCAAATAATAAGGACAGTTTTTACATTATTTCACATTTAACTTCAAAAATATTAAGTAAGAAAATCTAAAATTATAATAAAAATTTCTAAAATAACAATAAATTTTCTCAACTATCATTTATTACTCTTGTTTTACGTCGCATTCAAACACAATTATGTGTACGATGGTTTGCAAATTAATGTAAACCATCACATGTTTTTATTAGTATACCTATAAATACATTTGACACATTCATAATTGGTTCAAATAATACGGCATTACTTATATAACCTCTTGAGACCAAACATCCATTCTATTGGATATATTTTATTTTACATGCAGAGAAACAATTCACAGTTGTAAATCCTCAAATCAGGCAATCCATTATATTGGATTGTACACAACTATAATCTATTCATCAAAACTTGAAATTATTTGGCGGGATCCTTGTTCCATAAGCATTTTAAAATTGCAGAGATTAAGCAACAATTGAAAGCAACAATTGAAGATATGTCAGCAGTTTGAGTTTAGTTTTACTATACTTGTACACATTTTCTAAATAAAAATAGCTATTATATAACTTTAAATGTGCGAGGAATGAAATTATAATTAATCAGAAACATATGTTTTTACAAGACTAAAAATTAATGTCCATTGCAATGAACAGGCAAAAAATTATATATATATATATTTTTAAATACGGCTATATATACTGTTTTGTATTACATTTTAGATGATGTATCTCAAATTAGGAAAAAAGCGCTCAAAAAATTTGATCTTAAGTCTTAAGAGGGTAAGCAAATCAATTTTATTTCATATAATATTCACTTGTTTTAATTATTGAGTATCATTTCATTTGAAAAAATAAAGTTTTTGATTTCAGTATTGAAATTCGTAGAATTTTAGAAATTATCTCGTCGCGGAATGTCAATCCAAATATACTTTTGGTTCCCCTAACTAATTTTACAACTATCTTCAAATTCCACAATTAGTCATAAGAGAAACCTTACTTCTCAGAATATGCTCATTTTTAGCTGCATAGTTTGAAGCGAGATGCAGATATTTCTCCCCTGAAACATTCCAAGATAAAAACACTTACCTTGAAGGCACATAATTAGAATGGAAAGATAGCAGATATTTCAGGTATTTCTAAATCCATTTTTAACAAAATAAAGGTTAATTTAAAATACAATACGGTGATTTCCGCGAAACAAAAGGAGAATTGTGGCAGGAAAAGAATAAGAACACCTCGTTAAGGCAGAATAATCATGATTATTTATTTAAAAAATAGGGATAAAAAGTTCTACAGGACTAGTCCAATTAATTCAGATAGCTGGGTTATTATGCCAAAAAGAACCGTTCAAAGACGGCTAGCAGAAAAAACGTGTCAAAGCATTTTGAATCATAAAACCAAAATTTACAGAAGCAATGAAAATAAAGTGTCTTGTCTAAGCTGGAGAGTAATTCTATATGATGGTTGGGGACTGGAATAATATCACTTATCAAAAACATTGATATTTTTTTATTTCCTTTTGAATATCCTTTCGAAAGCATTAACTATTTTGTTTCGTAAATGTCAATTGCGTTTCTCAGACTGGACCCCACCTGAAATTCTGGCAAATAAAAGTACTTTTGTTTGGCTACACCCAGGGATAAAATTTTATCTTGATTGCATTGGTGAAAGGGTCAATAAAAGTTATGATTTATGTATGAATAGTTCCTAGGTCTGTAATTAGGCAGATTGACATTGTACAATGAATCATGAGGTAAACCCATCACACAGAGGTATGGAAAACTCGCCTGAGGTTCCAACTTCGAGAATGATTCCCAAATGGTAAAAATTTAATTGCTATACATGATTCAGCGTTTTGCCATAAATGAAGAAGTTTTATAACATTTTAGTATGTAATAATATTTAACTTTTAAACTGACCAATTATTTACCCAGATATTAATTCAACTGAAAATGTTTTTGGAAATCGTATAATGTGAACTTGTCAAAAATACTAACAATTAAACGGAATTTAACAAACATTCTGATAAATGTATGACAACACAATCCCCAGATAAAAGTGTATCAAACAGTGCATAAACTTCATGCACAGGTGCAGTAAAATTATAATAGATATTATGGGAAATATGGCCAATTATTAATGCTATACATTACTAATTCATTATTATGTTGCATAACATTTTTTTAAAAATGTATTTGTTGCATTTCCTTAGTTAAATTCATCTTAGACATAATCAGAAAGAGTAACGTAGAAATGGCGTAAATTTATTACAAATTTTACTTCTAATATATTAATTCATAATTTCTTACGAATGTCCACATTCATTTATCGTCCACAGTATATATAAGAATATGTGTTAGTTTCCAATCCATCTGGCCATTAGGACAAGATATATCCATGAGACCATTCCTGAAACTATGGGCAAGGTACAGAGTTTGTTAATCCAAAAACTTGGAACATTAGATGTTAGAAATCTGAATTGCCTCCTACCTCGAATGGTTTGCGTGGGTCCAATAATCCAGTTGTACTAGCCAGCCGGTCCCACGCCCGGATAAAGTGGGAGGAACCATCTTACTCTTCTTGGGTAAGATGGTTTGCAGACAGTTAATTTTTCCGCAATTTTTGTGATAAATCGTAGTTGCAATCTCCTAGGATGTTGAAACTAGAGATTATACAATAGTGAGATGACACAGCTTGTTTAGCAGTTGCTGAGTCTCTCAACGCACAGACATATGGGGTCTAATTCACGAGCACTATCCTAGGTTGTTAAAATAAGATGGTATCTATCTTAGATACCGAAATTAAGGTTGGTTGGTTTTATTAACGTCGCACTAGAAGAAACACGAGCGTTGTAAAGACCAAAATTGAGAAGAAACACTCCCCGTGTGCTTAAACAAAGAGACCACCCTCATCGGGTGCTAAAATTAGAGGAGTGGTTCCTGTCATTCATGCGACAACTGAACAATTTTCTGGGAGGTGAACACAGAGGTATATTCAGTTGTAAAGTGCTTCATTTTTCCAAGATGGAGTGAAGTATTGCACGATCCTCAAGTACAGAACATTGATACCAATTATACTAAGACGACAAGGCTATATGTGGGCAATGTTGTTGCTACAAAATTTTCTGTTGGTGAGCAGTCAGTAAAAGTTCCAACCATGGGCACTATACTTAAACTTTTAATAAGAAGGATTCTCTTCAGTTGCTTAAATAATGAAGGTACTCACTTCAAGAGTAAACGGTTTGAGAAAAAGCACACCAACGCCTAATAACCTTAGTCTCCTCGGCTCTCTGGGATGCCAGCTGTTCTTAAGACTTGTAAAATTGGAGATAATTAAGTGCATGTGCCTGACATGTTGTGACATGTCCAAATATATCCACATAGGGAAAAAAAGGGAAAACACCTACCTGGGGTGCTTAAATTGAAGGAGACTGCAAGTGAAAAATATATTTTTAAGAGTGAGTGAGAGTGTGAGTAACAGCTGAGGCAAGAACAATTCAGCTCGAGCTCTGATACATGGAATACAGTGGTTACGCGCATCCCAATTATTATAATATAGGCAGAAAATCCTTGTGCATGACATTATTGTATTGTAATTCCGTTGTACACCATGTGCGGAGCGGTAGATAAATGTACAAATAAATAAGTATCTGCCTAGTAATTTTGAGCTACGAGAGGATACTGAGGTCTACAACCGAATAAGCAGTCTGCACTTTACATTCACACCAGCCAATTTGAAGTATTTTAGCCCCAGTAGCCTTACATGTATCCATTTCTATACCCGAAAGTTTTTTTGGAACAGTGATTTTAATCCGCGACTGTACAAAAGCATTGTTCGGGATGAGGACGTTATCATGATCACACGTCTAACTTGGTCCTAAAAATGCATTGATCCCATCTAAGATTAAACGATATTTTTTAATTTCAACTTTTAATATTTAAAAATGTCACGACAAAGACAATTCGAAATTTAAGACAAAGATATGCAATACTTTTTTTTACAATGATATATTTATATATATATTATTATTAATGAAAAGAACTCTTGCTAAGAGCTTTTAAAATATTTGAAGTGTTTTTAGAGATAAGACATTTCAAGACTAAACATTTCAAGATACATTTTAATATTAAAATATTTGAAATATATCTTAGAGATAGTTTCTTCGAAATGTTTCTTAGGTATAAAATATTTGAAATGTTTCTTCAAATACCCGTAAAGAAACTGCTAAATAAAATGATAGTCTTTTCAAAAGTACTTTATTTACAATTTATATATTATGCAATTAAACATTTATGTATTAATATACTAAAACAAAAACATTTAGCAAGATAATAATGCTTAGCATATTTAAAATTATTGCAAGGTAATTTTTCCATACTACTTATTTTATGTGTTATGTAAACACAATGAATCATCTTATACAAAATGTAAAGAACTCTGAATTTGAAGTAAATATCTTTAGAGATACTTTGTGCGAGAGGTAAAGAGAAGTGAAACTAACTTTAGCTTAGCAAAATAACAACAGAAAATACGATATTTGAGTTGAATTCGAAAATATGCGATTTGAATTGATTGATTAATAATTTATTAACACCAGATTGTGAAATTAATCGAGAGCTTTTGGCAAAGGATTTGAATATTTTGGAACCACAATTAAGTAATGATGAAGGGTACCTGAATAGGAACCCCAAACTCCTGACTTTTCAATGTTAATTTCAGGACTATACACCTCGACATATAATCACGTGCATCCATCCTTTACTTGACTTATCATAAGTGGCATCAAAACGCGAACCCATGACTAGATGGAAGTAATGCGGTCTTGAGCTTGAGTCCATGGTCATTCATATAAGGAGGCCTAAACGAGTTTAAAATGAATAACTTGAGAAGATAGATACTATCCTGAACTATCGTAATGAGTTAATGTTGACAAGCGCTACAAACGAATGTGAACTTTTTGACTGTAAGTTTGAAAACAATTCACGACATGAACCAGCATATATGTATAACGAGGTACTACGGTTAAAATTCTTTACACTAGAAACTAGAGTAATTCATTTAATACCATTATAACCAAATAATCTACTTTTTTAAGGTTTTGTTAGGGTAATTTTTGTGAAACAAATTCAACACTATAAAAATAATATTCAATAAATAGCTCTTAAGGCACCTAAGTGTGCTGCGAAGCAACGATTAAAATATCTTGTATTAGAAAATAGATATATTTCTTTCATACCAATGTAATGGAGTATAACTCCTTTTTTAGTCTTAGAAATTTGCTGATATTTGAGACAATCTTAATACTACAAGATATTAACGCTAAAAATATATATGTTACGGGACATGTGCGCTATTACATAAAATGCAATGTACTAGTAGCTACATCGATTCATTTGTTACCAATACAATCTATTATCCAAAACTTTTAGGTTTTGGTTGAGGTTGTTTTTAACAAACAAACTTAAATTTATAAAATACTTTTATAATTATCTCTTACGTTAAATTTGTGTGCCACGATATAATGGTAAAAATTCTGTGTAAAAAAATTTCCTTTGATACCAATATAATGGAGTGTCTCACCTTTTTTAGAGATTTGTCGAGGTTGCTTTTAACAGACAATCCGAACACTATAAAAATAAAGCCCAGTGAAAAAAGGAGTATTAGTAAATCCAATTGACGAGTCCCTTCTATTTTTTTGGTGTTATTTTTGTTTTTGGCAATCTTAGCTGTCATAATGGTGAAAGAAATCCATTTTCTTTTAATGCTTTTACTTTGACAGAGTGACAGGGGATAAAAATAGGCGCACTGTCAGACATGATAAAAAATAAAAGAAATATGTAATTGTATTGGAAGGCAAGGATATAATTTATCAAATTATAATGCGGTGAATTACTTTCATACTTGCAGACAAAAAAAGTAGTTAGTTTCACATTTAAAATGAATAATGTAGCAAAATAAAATGTGTATAAAACCGAAGAATGCAGAAAATAATCCTACAGAAATATTTATCTTTGTTACTGTGTTTGCATTTAATAACAATTTTGTAAGCTTGACTGCACTATGAAAAAATAAAATTCATATTTAAAGCATTAAATTATTATTCGAAAGCCTTATATTTTATAAAATGTAAGACTATCTCATATTATAGTTAAGACTATTAATTAATATATCAATTTGAGTATAAAGTTAGCAAATTTCAAGCATTATAAACTTTTCTATTTATTTTTACATTATACGTTCAGTGTAAATTAACTCTTAAAATATTTTATGAACATTTCAAATATTCATGAACATTTCAAATATTCATGAACATTTCAAATATTCATGATCATATTATCAATTTGCATTGAAATGGTGGATTTCAGTTATCTATTGATACCCTGATAATAGAATTCATATACAGTAATATGAAAAGTCTGTCATCGTTGTGTTTGTAGAAATATTTTTGATGAATTGTCTGAACGCAAAAGTTGGAAATTAATAATTGACTACAAAAGTTAAAGTGCCAACTACAGTACATGAAATTACTACAAAATAAAATAAAAGAGTTGCCATGAAGTAAGGTAGAGATTACTGTAACGGATCTTACCACACAGCCTTTATATTAAAAACGTTAATAACAAAGAATGAAGAATTCCCATTTTAAATTTAGACTGTTGCATTAATTTAAGTATAATTTAAAGTATTGGAAGTAAAAATGATAAACACGCAGTATTTCTAATAGATAGCCGGTTTTGGAAAATATTTTAAATATTTAATGGAATACAAACAAATCACGGAAATATTAATTTTCGGAGTTAATGGACACATAACCTTAATAGAAAAAGGGAAACTGGGATGCATATGGACCAGTTATTTCACTGATAAGTTATGATATATAACGTGAAAGTAAAATGGTGCTACTATTCATATTTTCTTGAAAACAAATATCTTTATCACTCTTAATTATAATTAAATCTTAATAACAGAACTTTGTTCACATAAGGAACAAAGTTCTTTTTTCTCCTTATAATCTTGGTATAGTTAATATCAGATCAAGTATTGCAAAATGTACAGATGATTACATTTTTATTCATTTCTGCTCGTAAGTGATTTGATTATATAAAATTTTTTTTTTTTCAATTTCTGTAAGAAGCGATATGTTTCATATTTTCGGGATAAAAACATCAAGAATTTTTCAATTTTATATCATTTAATAACGTTATAGGGATTATAATACAAATACCTGAAAGAAGAACTGGGTTATATTTAGTCATTGCCTGGTTTGTGTATTTAATAAGGCTACAAATTCCTTAATTGAGTATAAACATTTAACATTATTTTTTTCTATTATGTGGCTTATTTATCAAACATGGTATCATACTCTGTGAAGTTTATGGATTACTCAGAATAAAATTAATAGACTAATGAATTTGTGAGTGATCTGAAAAAAGCGGAAAAACAAGCTTTAAATCAATAATGCATCAATAAAAGTGCATATTGTCCTGAATATGTTGCTGTCATATTTATGATATTTCATATCATGTTTAAATGAATGGGACCTATATATAAATAAAGACTTCATTTTGGAGTTTCAACTCAACTATGATCATTTAAACTCTATCTCAAAGTGATCAGTTATTATTATATATAGGGTACATTTTTATCTAAAGAAGCAATATATCCTAAAAAATTTTTGAACCCTAGCACAAAATTCGTTAAAATATACGGATTTTATGAGAAAAAATAATGGTATCTAAATTCATTTATAATTTGTAATTTTAAAAATAAATTATGATTTGATAATATATATTGGTAATACATTTCTTTTGTCAATCAAAATTAGAAGATTAGGAAGTAAATTCAACGGAAGAAACAGAAGTAGGAAATAGATTTACTTTGAAAGAGGAAGATAGATGATAAAGAGCCAGTACAAATGGAGAAATAATATAAAAACTATTCCTAAGGAAAAAAATGCGGCTGAAGAAACTGAGGTGGAGATGGAAGAAGCTAACGAGGAAGGAGGAGTAAAGCGTTAAATATCTGTTGAGGTAGGAATGATTGAAGAAATAAAGGAATTCTGAAGAAGATCGAGGGAGTAGAGGACGAAGTGCATAGGGTGACAGGATGAATTCCAGTGGAGATACGATTTTAACGAACTTTGCGATTATTTTATGCTGTATTCTTAGGACAAGAGAGTGATGCTCTTTCCTTGACAGGTGAATAATTTACATTAATGATTTACAAGCAAGTTTGGAAAGCGTACTTGCAATTGCCAGAAAGTGAATTAAACTGGTCAGCGAACAAATTAAATGGAAGGGATTAAGAGGCCTTGGTCGATGTTACAACGGAATTCATAGGAACCTTATACTGTTATCAAAATGCACAAGATTGTTGTCTTCAGAGTTAAGTAGGCTTCCACCTCCAGGGCAGATGTTGTTCGCCTTGATTGATTAACTCCTTACGGAGCAAGTAATAATAGTTGTTTGTAATTTGCCTCCCCGGACATTTGTTTTTGAAGAAGAGTCATTATTACGAACTAGCAATGGTATTTTCCATTCGGCGTTAATCTAATCAATGAAAAGAGACATTTACAAAAGCTTGTCTGGCATCATAAGTGAATGATTCGTTTTATTAGCGTCGTACTAGGAGAAGCACGAGAGCTATTGGTGGAGGACCTTGGATTTTAAACCTCAGTCAAGTGACGAGGAAGACATCTGAACTGGCACCTCCCTCTCATAACTTCCACACCGTGCCAAAGTGAGAACTCTGAGCATCGACAGATTTAACGTTCATCAGCACAGACTACATGATGGGAATTTAGTGACATCAAAGCTCGAGCCCACTACCATGACCACTAGACTACCGCGGCTTCTAGTCAGATGCCAAGGGAATCTTGAGTTATGACCCCTCAACCTTAAAGAAGCGCTTAGCAATTTTCGAGAAAAAAATGAAGGTCCTTGAAAAGGCTTTAAGTTTACCGATACATCTATTAGAAACGGAGTTATGGAATTTTCCTTACATTTCTGATTTAAGTCAAAACTGACCGTAACAGATATAAATGCGATGAGATTCAAAATCTAAGCAAATCTCCATTGAAGCTGAATAAGTCTCTCATTGAAGTGTAAAGTATAACTCTGGAGATTTGTTCACAGTTGTAGAAAGTCAGCTAATCAGCTGAATGCTATTGAAAGTACTATTCCTTACAAGTGATTTTTTTTACAGTTTGTATTGTTAATAGCTACAAGTATTATTAATTTTTGGTTCTTATTAATTTATAGAAGGGCTGTTTTTTTACTATAATTTTAGTCAGTACAAGATTTTGCTACCTGTGGCTCGTCATTTTATGAGTATTAGAAAAAAAAGCATCAATTTCTATTATAATCATTGTTGGACATTCTTTCACACACTCACAGGACGAAATTTTAGCAATATATATATATATATATATATATATATACTGCTGTTTGTAGAAAATGCAACACCATGAAAGAATCATCAGAATAAAATGAAATTTAATGCAGAAACGACTTGTACTGATACAAATAAATGATGAAATTTTCAAAACAAAAGAAACAAATTAAGCGTCCGAAATCAGTATTTGGTGCAGCCACCATGCGCTGCAATAAGTGCTGCTATACGACGTGGCATGGAGTCAAACAGATGTTGAATATCTGCTTGAGGAAGAGAATTCCATATCGCTTGTTTGCGCAACCAAAGTTCGTCTTTGTAAACTGCAGGACGCGGATCACGAGCGAGACGCCGACCAACCATATCCCACACGTGCTCAATAGGCGACATATCCGGTGAATAAGCAGGCCAAGGAAGAAGTTGCATGCGTTGTGCTGAACAGAAGTCTCGAACAGTCCGCGCAACATGTGGGCGTGCATTATCCTGCTGAAAGATAGCTCCAGGGATGCCTTGAAGGAAAGGAACGACTTCGGGCTGTAGCACTTCACGGACGTACCTGTTGCTATTGAGATTACCCTCAATTCGTATCAAATTGGATCGTCCATGATACGAAATCGCACCCCAGACCATAACTCCGGGTGTTCGACCACTATGTCGTTCAATAATACACTCAGGAAGGCAGCGTTGACCGGCATAACGTCTAACACGAACACGGCCATCATGCGTCCACAAATTGAAGCGTGATTCATCTGAAAAGACAACTTGGTGAAAATCAGCTCGCCTGTCTCTGTGCTCAAGAGCCCACTGCCGACGCAGCCGTCGATGATTCGCCGTGAGGGGAATCCTGTATAAAGGCACCCTTGCACGCAATCCACGGCGCAGCAGACGACGACGAATTGACGAAGCCGACAATTGTACACCTGTAGCAGTAGACCAACGTGCTGCCAGCTGCCTGGAGGAAGCTGTGCGATCATTCACCGCCATGCGGAGCAGGTGTCGATCATCGCGCTCTGACGTCACCTTCTGTCGTCCAGTGCCTGTTTTTCGAGTTGTTCGGTGCTCGTCGGTCCACTGCTTCCAAACTCGCATCACTGTGGAACTGTTCCGCTGCATACGAGCTGCTATTGCGCGATAGGAAAATCCTCCTTCTCGAAGGCCGATTATCCTCCCTCGTTCAAACTCCGTAAGTTGCTTGAATTTCTTATTCTTCCGTCGTGGAGGCATACTCAGGTCTCACTAAACGTTTGCCACTAACAAATAATCATAGACTTTTTTCAACGTCCCGCTACAGCACTTTATTTATACGCTTTCAGCATCAATTCAGAGGGCGCTGCGCGCGCCGCGCACGCGCGATGGCTCTGAAACTTTATTAATTTGCATAATATCCTATAATTGACATTTGCTGCGAATTTCATTTGATTCTGATGATTCCTTCATGGTGTTGCATTTTCT
>BMAW01075994.1:0-13669 GCA_019974015.1 Nephila pilipes
GTGTGTGTGTGTGTGTTTTCGCCAAACCATATAAATATACAAATAAAAATAAAACTCTGCAAGCAAAAATTTAAGTAAAATAAAAATACAAATTTAACTATAAAAGAAAAACATTACATAATATAGATAAATTTCTAAATGCAAGTAAATAAAATGAAAAAAATTATGAAAAATTCCAAAAGTATTAGAAGAGGTAAAAAAAATAGAAAAATTTAAAAATCCAAATACTGAAGAACAGCGAAAGAATGAACTATAATATAATTAATGTTGTAATAGGCTGTATACTGCAAAATGCTGGCTTATTTTTCATTTTTTTTAGTTTTCAATATTTTAATTGTATGTTTATATGGTCTGGCATATATGTTTTTGACTCAATAATATAATGCTCTAATATCTTCTTTAATATATTATTTTATAATTATTCAGATTTATTTCCTAAATTGTTTGTGATTGTAATATGTTGGTGTTTATTTACGTTTAAATTTTAAATTATATTCAAATTGATTCAAATATAAGGAGTCTCTCAAAGTCTTAATTTAAAAAGGTGTTTTAATGTTTTTATTGTTTGATTCACTGTATTTATTTAATATTTCTTAATCAATTCATATTTTTTAAAATCCATAATTTTAATATTTAACGAGAATTGAAATTAGTTTGAATGCTTATGTTTAATTACACAAAAGTAAGCTTACGTAATTCTCATTTGATTGGCAGATAAGCAACAAGGTAATAAAATAAAACAAAATCAATTAGTTGTTTCAAATATTTGTAATATGCAGTGATCGAAACAAAAATGAAACAGCTCTCTCTTTGAATGTTCTTTGCGAAAAAGACTTGTTCATTTCGTCCTTACGCTATACATTTATTCCAGATTGTGTTCTCATTTCCAAGAACCACAATGAATAATTCCGATTCACCAGTTAATCAAACCAATTGAAAACAAACTCATATGAAATGGGGGGGGGGATGCATAAAGGCTTCTCGTGTTTTGTCGTAAGTTCTTTTTGAAAAGAGTACACAATAGAACGCTGTATTTCTTTAATACTTATAAAGGACTCTAGTTTTCTCAGTTTTATTGTCTTCGATATAATTATGAATTAATTTGCATAACAGTGTTTGTAATTTTCAACAGAAATAATTCAATTATTTTCAGTTGAAGTAAGAGGAACTGCTTACATTATTTAATTAAGCAGATGGTGTTATCACAGGAAAATGTAGGAGATTATATAGTTAGATAGCCTTTTTTTTCTGAAAGAATTAATTTCAAGCGTAGTTTATCGTGTATTCAAATAACTTCCACCAATTCCCTCACAATAAAGGAATGTGATAGCATAATTTAGGGATGTAGATGGTTTCAGAATTTCGAAAACAATAAATTCTGCTAAATGCGTCATGTGAAGGTCAAACTAAATAAAAAAAAAAAAATCAATAAAATGTAATTAAAAAAAGTAATAACCCTTTTCATTTAACATTTTTAATATAATTAATAATTCCTGTATTTGATAAATTTATATATTAATTTCCAAAATACATTTTTGGATTCAAGATTTTAAGAATTCACACTATGTATTTATATAACACAGCATTTTGAAAAGACAAGCTCAAATACGAGCAACTTGAGCAATACGAGAAATGCTGAATACATGGTATGGGAATAAAAAAAAGTAATGTTTTAAGTATAACTGACTCACATCAAGTTTCTTTTGCAAAACATAACGAATAATTCGATATAAAAACCAACGTTTTTAAAAATAACGTTTTTATATGGTAGCAAAGTTTATTAAAGAAAATTATTGAAATATTAGTTAAAACTGTTAGTTATTTTTAACTTTAAAATTTACTTAAAAAGAGACATTTGTGAGAGTATTAAAAAATTCATAATACTCATAAAATCAAAACATGCGTTTGAAATTTTGTAAGTCATTCTATTACAAGAAATGGGAACTAGAATTCAGAAAAATTATTGTGGTAAGACATGGCGCCAAATATTGGAAACTTTCTTTCTTGCGAATGATTACCGACTCAAAGTCAGCAACCCTTACTATCTTGGAGATAGTAAAGGGGAGATAGCATCTCCCCTTTGTGAGTACAAAAGGTTTACGATACCGCATGCGGTGTGGGGAGTGCCCGGTGCTCCCAGGGGGGGAAAGAAATTTTTTCCTCGATCCTAAAAGCGCCTAGAGGAAAGAATATTTTGACTTATTAAAATTATTGAAATATTAGTTAAAACTTGTCGCAAACGTCTAAATATTGCATTGTTAGGCGAGTACGAATGATTCCCAAAATTTCAAAGCTCTGGCTTGATGGGAAGTTGGTTAAATTAACGATCGAAAATTTGATGACACACACACACACTCACACACACACACACACACACACCAAGTGAAATTCAGAAAAACGTTTTAAAAATATCAACAAATGGCAATAAAGAAGCATATGATGAACGGGAGGGGAGAATTCAAAAAATACCCACATTTTAAAGATAGATGGCGTTGCTAAGGCAAGATGGTGTTCCTGCTGGCAAGCTAGTACCCCGATTCAAAGCAACAATCAAAGCAGTGGGTTTCTTTCGATCAACCAGATTCTAAGTACAAGTCTTATCGGCCAGAAAAGTTATGGCGACGATTTTTTGGGTTGCTAAGAGTGTCATATGCATGGACTTCATAGAAAAAAGAATAAACGATCAACAGGGAACACTACAGTGAGTTACCTTATTCCCATTTTCCTATTCCCCAAACCTTTTTTACAACGTTTTTCTGAATTTCACTTGGTGCGTGTGTGTGTGTGTGTGTGTGTGTGTCATCAAATTTTCGATCGTTAATTTAACCAACTTCCCATCAAGCCAGAGCTTTGAAATTTTGGGAATCATTCGTACTCGCCTAACAATGCAATATTTAGACGTTTGCGACAAGTTTTAACTAATATTTCAATAATTTTAATAAGTCAAAATATTCTTTCCTCTAGGCGCTTTTAGGATCGAGGAAAAAATTTCTTTCCCCCCCTGGGAGCACCGGGCACTCCCCACACCGCATGCGGTATCGTAAACCTTTTGTACTCACAAAGGGGAGATGCTATCTCCCCTTTACTATCTCCAAGATAGTAAGGGTTGCTGACTTTGAGTCGGTAATCATTCGCAAGAAAGAAAGTTTCCAATATTTGGCGCCATGTCTTACCACAATAATTTTTCTGAATTCTAGTTCCCATTTCTTGTAATAGAATGACTTACAAAATTTCAAACGCATGTTTTGATTTTATGAGTATTATGAATTTTTTAATACTCTCACAAATGTCTCTTTTTAAGTAAATTTTAAAGTTAAAAATAACTAACAGTTTTAACTAATATTTCAATAATTTTCTGTAATAAACTTTGCCACCATATAAAAACGTTGTTTTTAAAAACGTTGGTTTTATATCGAATTATTTCCATTTCTAACATAGAAAGTTTTTGAGTCGCCACTATAAGAACTTTGAAGACAATTTGTGAGCTTTTTACGCGCAGGTTATGCACATAAAATGTTTCAACATAAATTCAAAAAAAAATCTCAAGAAAGCATAAAACAAAATACAAATTCAATATTCAAAAATATGAATCAGGACTTCTGTCCCCGTAACGAGTTGATTGGCCGCGTAATCTCTCCAGAAAGTCGCAAGTAGAGTCGCAGGTCAAGTTCTGACCTTCCTGGAACACTTTTCTTCTCTCAAAGTGACGATTTATCAACTCACAAAAAAGCGAGCGCGCCAACAATTGAACATTTTTTTAACTTAAGAATTTTACTATACACCATTTCACACAACTGCAGCTCGGAAGAATCATCTTCAGACAATTTAGAATGATGCACGTGCTAGGTATCCCGAAATCCTCCTCTCCCTTCACAGGATAAGCATATTTAAAATTTAATTGTTCAAGGAATTAATTTCGTGAATAAATAGTTGTTTCTTCTATTTGGAGTACCCTACGTGATGTAATATTTATTCGCATCATTACACAATTATATGCCCTTTCCCTATATAAAAGTAAAATGAAAATATTCTGGTCTCTTCATTTCTAAGTACTCCTTGACTTTTTTTTAAAAAAAAAATGACTAAAGTTACACTTATTCTGTATAATTTGTCATTTCTGGTTCTTAACCATATATTTTTAAGAAGTCTCTTACAACGATGGTGACACTCGAAATCAGTAATCTCACTACTATTCAATATGAATTGAGTATTTTCAGTTCCGTTATATTTCACGGGAATTTATTTACATTATTTAATACTTGATATCAATAACCAAGTTTCAACACAATATCAAATGAGTATTTTTAATTACACTCTCCGCAGAAAAGGGGTGCCATAGCCTATAGAGAAGTTGGTCTTTTACCCTGCCAGCAGAAATGTGAACCACGCCTCTTATCATTTCACTGGCTGATGCAAATGTAGCAAAGCGTAGACTTTTAAGCCAAGCATTGAAGAAACCTCTAATTACAGACCTTAACTTCTCCAGGTCAATAGCATCTACAACAGCAAGGCTCAGAACAAATTACTCCTAGGGTATGAAAATTAACCCTAACAGCGCAATAATTTACGTCAAGAAATTGCTCGGATACTCTATTGACGCCACGGCATATTTATAAATATTCAACAATTTTATGGTGCTTTATTTAAATTTGTTTCAGTACCACATATTTTGTAATCCGCATAGGAAATTCTGTACATTCCTAGGCTACTTGATTTGGCAGCTGAAGCTATTCAGGCCTTTAACATTACATAATATATATAGTCTTATCCCTGGCACGACAACAACAAATCAGAATTTTGAGTTTCCGTTTTGCATTTAATAATTCGATATAAAAACCAACGTTTTTATATGGTGGCAAAGTTTATTAAAGAAAATTATTGAAATATTAGTTAAAACTGTTAGTTATTTTTAACTTTAAAATTTACTTAAAAAGAGATTCGTGAGAGTATTAAAAAATTCATAATACTCATAAAATCAAAACATGCATTTGAAAGTTTGTAATTCATTCTATTAAAAAAAGAATGGGAACCAGAATTCAGAAAATATTATTGTGATAAGACACGGCGCCAAATATTGGAAACTTTCTTTCTTGCGAAGGATTACTGACTAAAAGTCAGCAACCCTTACTATCTCGGAGATAGTAAAGGGGAGATAGTATCTCCCCTTTGTGAGTACAAAAGGTTTACGATACCTCTTGCGGCGTGGGGAGTGCTCGGTGCTCCCAGAGAGGGAAAGAAATTTTTTCCTCAATCCTAAAAGCGCCGAGAGGAAAGAATATTTTGACTTATTAAAATTATTGAAATATGAGTTAAAACTTGTCGCAAACGTCTAAATATTGCATTGTTAGGCGAGTACGAACGATTCCCAAAATATCAAAGCTCTAGCTTTATGGGAAGTTGGTTAAATTAACGATCAAAAATTTGATGACACACACACACACACTCACACACACACCAAGTGAAATTCAGAAAAACGTTGTAAAAAGCGTTCCATCTTTGAGCTAAATAACTGCTTCATTGAAATCCGTTCGCATACAGTTGTACCCGGTAATCTGATGGTCATGGTCGGAAACTCGCGGTCGATGATATATCCGTCGAGTCGTGGTTTCGAGTCTAGATGACATTAAAAATTCGCCGAGTAGCGGTGCTGAGGCACGATAAATCTGTAGCAACTCCGTTTCATACGGTGGAAGTTTGAAGACAAAGGAATCAGCCCAGGTGTCGTCCTCATTACTTGACCGAGGTTCAAAATTACGAAATACATCATCAATAACCCTCGCGTTGTTTCTAAGAGCAAAGTTAAGCAATTAATCAAACTCAATTGCTATCCAATCAAGTTTCAATCAAGTCAGACGCTCTTGTTTACTCTCATATTCACAGTTGAATGACTTTTTAAAAAATAAAAAAAAAAAAAAAAAAAAGAAGAAGAAGAAAAGGAACTAAACCTTGGATATAAAACGATAAACTTCGAAATTCTTCATCTCGGTTTACGAAACAGTTCATGGGAATTCGAGATAAACTACCCTCGTTCGTCTTCGCAAGTGTGAAGGGAATGTCGTGTATCTGTTAGTTCAAAACATACTTTTTTTTTCTTCTTTTTAAACAACGGATAACAGAACAATTTTCAGCAGTGATGAATTTGAAAATAAATAACATCCTGATAGCATGAAGAATTTTTAGTAAAAATTGTTGTGATTAATCAATCAAAGCAACAGATCGAATATCTAAAAGATATGGGGCGATTTTCAAAGAAAAAAAAACACGTTATATCCTTAACATATTTTTAAAATAATAGTAATTAAAAGGTATAAAAATAACCTTAAGTAAGGGACACCTTTATTTAAGGGATAATTCTGTTGATCCTGATACTATTAAGGGACACCTCTAATTAAGGGACAAAACACCTGGTCTCATGGATGTCTCTAATCGGGAAATATTACGGTACATTTAAATATACATAATTAAATACCATATAAAATTACTCTAAAAATGTAGCATTATATGATTAGCTTTATATAAAATATTAATTGTCCAAGTCCAATTGAACTTTGAAAATCATTATACACTCTATAACAAAAGAAAAAAAATGGCGCGCCAAAGTTGCGCGATTGTAATGAAATTTCGTATGCAGACATTTGGAAAGAAAGAAATTCCGCAGGAGACCATCAGGGAGCTTTATTACTCTATGCCACGTCGTGTGGCAACTTGCATCCAGACTAGAGGTGGGTCAACACCTTATTGAGCTCGTTACTTTGTAACTACGTAACTCTGAAATAAATCAATCAAATTCGTATGAAATTTTAATCAATTTCTATTCTGTACATAATTTTCCTATTTCTATTCCGTACATCTTAATTTTCCTTCTTGTGTGTCTATTTTTTTTGTTACAGAGTGTAATTTTAATATTATAGCAATCGAGACAGTAAAAAAAAAATTAAATTTTAAATTTTTACTTTCTGCCATTAAAAATACAGCACATTTGGCTAATTCCACAGATGTACTGTTTATGAGAATATATATAACAAATAGAACGTAAGAGAATAAAAGCTTTAAAAATGTATGTAAACCTGTCAAGCCGTAGGGGGAAATGTACGTATTTGCAGTTTCCGCCCACCCCCTGAATATGCTGGTTTTTAGGAATTCCTTCTTCAAATTGCATTTTATCTACAATGCTGAAAATTTCCATATCATAAAATGAGGTTATTTTCTATTCAAAGCACAAGATTTGTGAACAAATAAGGTAAATTTGAGTCGTAAAATTTAATTTTCTAAAAAATTTAATTCAATTTAAGTATTTAAATGAAAATGACATTATTTGAAGAGAATTTGAGTACTCTGTGTTGAAGCTTATAAATTTAGTCGCTCATTAACTTGTCTTTTAATGTATTTTAATAATGATGAAACGCCAGAAAATAATTCACTACACTTCAATTGATGAAGCAGCTTAATTAAATGCGTTTAGAAATCTAGATAAACACATAAATTCGCTGCTACGGCAGTGATCATTTACAATATTTTCAATTTTTACATCTCTTCAAAAAGTAAAAAAAAAAAGCAACTCGAATTCAATGGAACTATTCTTTTTAACGTAAAACGAAACAAAAACAATCGCAAATTTTAAAAAAGAAACAATCTCATCATTTGATAACAAAAAGAATAAAACATTCGTTTATGCGATAAAAATTAAATTTTAGAATTAAAACAAACGATAAAATACGAAAGTAAAAAATGTTTTTTTTTTTTTCAGAAATCAAAAATTAAAGAAAAAGATAAATTACTAATTTGAATCAAATTGAAAACATGCAATCATTTGTCCCATAAAATACGAATAAAATGAATCTCTATGTATTAATCGATTCTTAACACCCTACAAATTTTTAAAAATTATAAATCCAGTGGATTTCATGCAAGATGTAACTAAAAAATAGAGCACGACTTACAAAATTTAATTAATTTATTGATTAATAATCGGTCATAAAAAGTTTTTTATGATAAATGTACGATTTTCTTTACGAAAACAAATACAAAAATATACAGATATCTCAAAGTTAAAATATAACTTCCATCGTTTTAAATTTTAAAGCGGTGCATTCTTGTTTTACAAATTATTTTAAAGCAATTTTCCCGATATTGTGAGAACATATATATATATATTTAACGAGAACATTTTTTTTTTCATAAATTTTTTTTAACATTATAGCAATTAATCAATTTAGTTAACAAGGGAAAATATCAAATTGATATTGAACGAACAAATATTCAAAGCATGATTAAATAATTTGTATACAAATTCTTAAGAACGCATAGTTGTGAGATTTGAAATTGGAAAATCTTTATTGAAACAAAAATGGGGAGAAGTGGCAATTTTTCCCTTTTTTTGTAGTAAATTTTCTCACAACTTAAGTTTTGGCAAACTATTTTTAATTCATTAACTTCAATTTGACGATTTAAAAATGTATTTAATGGAACAACAGATATTAGATTACTCGTACTATTTGAATTAGCCTTATTTTTTTACTATTAATTATACATTCAGAATGAATTAGCCTTATTTTTTTATTGAAAAAAATTGGAATTTTGGTCTGGAATTTTTCTGGGATTCTGCTTTATTATCAGTTTGCCTCCCAGTATTTTAGAATCTGCAGGCGCAATCATGTTTTAAATTAATAATATGACAATTCAAAAATCAGACTTCGAACTTTCAGAGAGAATCTAGAAATTTATTCTTCGGAAACAAAACAAATTTTTCAAAGATATACCAGCAGCAAAATAAAACAGACGGTTTTCTTCGGGCCAAAAATAATTAATAACAATTTTTATGAATAATGGAAAATTTAATTTACCAAACGATATTTTTACGTCCGTATCCGTGACAACTGGTAACAAATAACTACATGGAGTTTATATACATTATACAGAATACAGATTTAGTTTTGTAGTTTGTAGCAAACAGATCAAAATTAAACTATACAAGAGATGCATATCATGGCACTATTTTATACTATTAATAATTTTTTCAAAAAATCCATTTTTTTCTATGTTACGTAAAGCTTTCGTCATTGAACTAATTATAAAGTACAACTCAACAATTATTGCAGTTCGAATAAAAATTCCGATTGAAAAGTTTGAATCCTATCGTTAAAACAATATCGTTAACTTTCTTTTTTCGTGGTGTAGAAGTTTGGTGAGGAAGATGCTAATTCAACTCACTTGACACAGGCTCAAAATGACGAGGTCTGTCTCCAATAGCTCTCGTGCTGCTTTTCAGAGCGACATTAAAAACAATCACATCTACATGAAAATGAGTGTTAATAAGAAATAATGTGTTTTGCATGATGTTGTTCATTATCTGTTTCTTAAGGCTCCCGTCTACCCGCCATTTTGATTTCGTGGACGTAATGTTAATCCTATGGAATTTCGACTTTAATTCTCACATCTTTATTATTTGATCTATTTGAATGGAACAAAGTGCTTTTGAAAGAGCAAAAAATAATCAATGCTTCTGTGGAATTACTTTTCCCCTAAGATTTTTAAAATTATTTTTATTCTCATTTTAATGATTCGTTTTTCAGTTTTCCGGTCTTTAAAGAATATTTTCAAATATTTTTAAGAATCGGAGGGAAAAAGTAATTCCACAGAAGCTTTCATTATTTTTTGCTCTTTCAGATGCATTTTATTGCATTTAAATGTATTAAATAGTAAAGATATGAGAATTAAAGTCGAAATTCCATAGGATTAACATTAAACTGACGAAATCAAAATGGCGGGTAGACGGGAGCCTTAAGTATGAACTTATTGACTATCTACTTAAGAATAACGTCAGCTGAGATGAACGAAAGGCAGGTATTAGATACTCGACAAATTACCGAGCAACTCACCCGTCGATGTCCGATATACATACATTTAATTACAACATCCATCAATTTTTACGGCATTGTTTTATTATTTTACAGTCAAAAGATATTGATATTTTTTTTTATAATTGGGACGTTTAAAAGGGTGGATAAATCACTCTTGCGCAGGACGTCCCGCATCCCTGCTAAGACATAACGCAAAATAAATAAAAATATATTCAGAAAGCATGAACATTAGCAGGCAGAAAAAGAAATCGCTAATTCTCTCTTCACCGTGTCAAACTTGACAGTTACGGTCTCAGTGAATTAAGCCGAAGCAACCAAACCGCAATAATTTATTGATTAATCACTCAACCAAGTGACACACTGAATCAAATTCGAATGTAGGGCATACGAAGTTTAAAAAAAGAAAAACCGAAGAAACCCTTGACTTTTAATGACTGCTTATAAATCAAAATTCAAGAGTATGAATGCGAGGAATAATGTTTCCTCGCACGAACTGGTAGAGACTGAAATAAATCTCGAATCGGAAAGTTGTCTGGCGGAGAAAACAGTTTCATTTTTAAACAAAACTTATCTGTTAGTTTTATTTACTACGAGGCAATATTGTATGGAGCGTCCATTATTCCTTTAGCAGCGGTGCACAACAAAATACGGAAACAAACTTCTTCCTGAATGTTTAAATAAAGGCCAGTAAAAATATCTTATTTACCATTGTTTTCTCACATTAATCTCTCTCTCTCTCTCTCTGTGTGTGTGTGTGTGTGTGATATGTGCCGTTTATATTATTGTCATTTTAAATGAAAACTTTTCTGTCACAACATGTTTTACTTTTGTATTACTTTATTATTGTCTCCAAAAATTAAAAGAAAGTGCTTATCATACAGAAATAAGATTATATATATATAAATTTAAATATAGTATAGTACTCCTTTGGTTATTTGATTGTTTAATTCATTTTTTCACTTGTTTTTTCTTCATGAAGGTAACCAGTATGATGAGAGTCACACAGGCGCGCGCTAGAAAGGACAGCAGAAGCAGCAGAGAGAAACGGGAATCGAAACGCGAGATTTTATTATGACATGAACTTGATTTTTATTTAGAATGCGTCGAATCATCTAATTAAGAACTAAAGTAGTAGTTACTGATACGCGAAAAAGGGGGTTGGGCCGAATTTGTTGGACGTTAAAAATAAATTTTAAAGATGATAATGCGGATTCATCATCATCAACACACACACTCACTCACACACACACATATATATAAGTATATATTCAGAGGCGTTTTCAGAAAAAATCCACAGGGGAGAGAGTCACACTAGTTTTTCCTAGAAAAATTCATAACATTTAATTTTTCTTGCTTACTTCGTTTATTATTCAAGCTTATTTAAGCTCTGAATAAAAATAAACTAAATATTAACTCTAGAATAAAATTCAAATTGAGAATTAAAAACTTATCGTATGACAGATAGCTTGGTAAAATAACAAATTACTTTTAAATTTGGTTGGAACTTGCGCGCCTTCAAATATGTTATTTGTCTGTGAGTGAAATTATGATAGAGGGTCATTCCCTGTCATTGAAAAAATTGTGACAGAAAGAAGTCCTAGTTAATATCGAAATGTACATTTCCATCAAATAAAAGTTTCATATGATAATTGATTCAAGCAAACTTTTAAATACATTATAATATTTATCAATATAACAACACAAAGAATTACAAGCGTCACCAGAAAATTTTTCTCCTCGCAACATGCAAAATTTCTGATTTTATTGGTTTTAAAACAAAAATTGTTTGTCAGATAAAAGTGGAAAGTTTCTGGAATTACTCGCAAAAAAGGAAGAAATAAGCAAACTTCATAATATGTTAAACTTGAAAAAAGTAAGATACATGTTTCTTTCACAGAAGAATGGGAGCTATATATAGCATAGATGTCGACCTCGTCGTCTGAACTTCAAACTTCGTTCAAAACTTCGATAACGAGGATCTGAAAGAAAGAACCAAGCTACAATTCATTAGTAAATTTTCCCAGGGCATATCAACAAGCTTCCCCAAAGTTTAAGTATGCGGACTTCCCCATAAAAACCATAATTAATCTAAAAAATTCCGTATGATTATATATTAATATGTCACACCTACATAATACTCACAAATGTGTTTATAGTATAGAATTAATTATCATAAATAAAATTTAAAATAAATGAAATTAAATGTAGCAATTTACAGGATCGTAATAGTCCTGGGGGCAAAGGGAAATATTTTTTATTCAACATGTTTCGAATCGTACGCAAAAAAATATTTTATTAAAAATAAACAATAAACAATAAACATTAACCTGCTGTTGGAAATCCGATTATAACAATTCCCTCAAAATTTCATTCAGTACATTAATTTTACACACACACACGCACGCACGCACTTTGTATTATGATTCTGAACAAACTCAATTTCGATAAATTGTTTTAAACTGTCTGTTAAAAACGTTTTGCAACAGCCACATTAAACACAACAAAAGGAGGACATTTTATTCTATTAATGAAGGAGAACCTGATATTAACAGCAAAATAATTTCGCATTCGATTCGAGATATTTTATCAGTTTAAAAAAAAAATAGAATTGCCCAAACAATTTTATCCAAACATCGAAAAAAAATGCTCATCAATATACAAGTGAAAGAAGAAAGAAAATATATGTACATGTTTTATTTCATGAAAAATTGTTCATAAGATGTAAAATATCCATTGTGTAGAAGAAAAAAAAAGACATGTGCAGAGTTATTGTAGTAATTTTCTATAAAAAGAAATTTAACATTTTCACAATTCTGAATTATCAGTTTAATTGAAGTTAAATATCAAGTTTAAAATGATTTATAAGTCAAAATAGACCAATAAACAGTAATTTATTAAGATAAATTATCGTCTGAATAATAACGATAGTTAACCGTTTGAATAATGACAATAAAGGATTAATAACACATATTTCAATCATTTACAAATTTTGTAATCATTTATTTTCAACAAAGTCTCAAAGAAATGAATAAAAGAAACATTTACTTCAACTGTGAAACAAAATATTGATTTTGATTCGGCTGACAGTTAATTTGAAGAAAATTGCGTAAATTCAACTTCAAAACAAATGCTTTTTCTGTTCTAGAATATTCTAAGTATATGGTAAATCAATGTATATCCTTTTAAGTTTTTTTTTTAATTCTAAACAAAAAAAGATCCAATCGGAAGAGGGAAAAAAAAAGACTCGCTTTGTTGAAAACAAGCACACAATTTCTACTGATTCCCATTAACTGACGTACGAGCGGAACGAGGTTTGTTGATTGAACCTGACAAGATATTTTGTGTGTGTATTCGACATTAAGTTTTTTTAAGAAAAATAAAATCGTTCCTCCAGAGTATACGTGATTTATCTTCCAAAAATTCATTCCTCCTTTGAAAAATCATGAATAATTACCATCAGCTTTTAATTAGCACATCGGCTTTAGTGATTGATTTCATGGCACAGAAACATTTATAACACACGTTTCTCAATATTATTCTGCATGAGAAAAAAAAGTAGTTCTTTCCAATGATTTTTTGCGACATTTTTTTTTTAATTTTCTTTGCTAGCAATGTTAAATGTAAAAAAAAATATGTTGCAGGATAAAATTGCAGAATTTTCAATAATATATTCTTAGTACGTTATATTCGCAAAGCATCAAGCTGACAATATGAATATGTGATAATATTTGATACTTATGTACTACAATGTCCAGGGCAAAAAACGTGCGCTGGTAAAACAATTACAAACACAATCGCAGCTGGATGTA
>BMAW01075997.1:3338-32385 GCA_019974015.1 Nephila pilipes
TATGGTGGAGAATAAAAGATTACAGAAAATTCAGTCACATAAGTAAAATAACACCTATCTTTAAGGTACTCAACTTTTAGCGTATAACAAGATATTTCGAAATAAAATATAATACTCATTTTCAATAACGTCAAGTATACATAGGAGTTTTGAATGTTTTAGCCCTTTTTTTTAATTCTCAGATAACACTACATTTCTTTCTGATTAAAATTTTCTTAGATTTTTAAAACTTGACAGTGGAAAAGAAAGTATAATATACATGTTATATATTTAGGGCTCCCATTTACCCGCCATTTTGATTTTGTGGATGTAATGTTCTTCTTATGGAATTTAGACTTACGTTCTCAAATATTTACTACTTGATCTATTTGAATGCAATAAAGTGCATGTGAAAGAGCAAAACATAATGAATGCTTCTGTGGAATTATTTTTTCCTCTGATTCTTAAAAATAATTTTACCCCTATTTTAATGATTCGTTTGCTAGATTTTCCGGCCTTTAAAATTATTTAAAATATTTTTTTTATATAAATCAGAGGAAAAAAGCTATTCCATAGAAGCATTCATTGTTTTTTTGCTCTTTCAGATACACTTTATTGCACTCAAAAAGATCAAAAAGTAAATATGTGAGAATTAAAGTCGAAATTAAATAGGATTAATATCACGTCCACGAGATCAAAATATCAGGCAGATGGGATCCATTTAAAGACTCCCGTCTGCCTGCTACTATACGTGAAAATATTGCTATTTCTTACAAAAAAGAATATAAACTTCTCTTAAACATTGTTCTAACATCAATGAATTCAATCAAAAGAACCAAAGAAAAATATCTATACTAAGAAACATTAATGTTACTTTAAATTTGTGCATAGTACACACATGTAAAATGCTCCACAATTGCATTCTTACCTATTATTATGCATATTCTAATACATTATACAAGAGCTTGATTAAATTAAAAAGTAAAACTGTGTGAGATACTAAAATTTAAAACTTTTAACTTATTTGAAACCAATGTATTTCTTCTTATATATATATATATATATATATATATATATATATATATTAAATATCTTTAATAAATACTCCTTATTATTCGAAGATGTATATTATGCCATATTAATTCCCACAATTTCTTATAAAGGTATGTTGCGCTGAAAGTGTATTATACTGGTGTGCATAAAGATATTATTTTTTATTAATAGAGTGCATTTAAAGTTTTTGAGTTCAAGCGAATTAAAGAGGTATTTTTCATATGATCCAACATTTTATTGCGTAATCAAGTAATATATTTCATGAATAGAATTAATTTTTGAATACATACTCTTTGATACAAGACATATCAAAAATCAAAAGTTTTAAATTCTCAATCACAAAATATAACATTCTGATGTATATAAAGAGATTAAGAGATTATATTATTTTTAAATAGAGTTTTCCATTCACATTTCTGAATGGGTATAGATTATTTGAATACAGGAGGTATCTTAACCTTCTCTGCTTCATTCTAAAAAAATTAGAATAGAAAATCAATAAAAGTATATAATATCTGTCACGATGTATTTTCATTAACTAATCTGCTTATAAATTGCATAATTTAAAAGAAACTCTAGTTTACGACTACGATATTTATACATAGTGTATCGAAATTAGTGGACAAAAATTTAAGTGGTGATATAAAGCATCAAAACCAGCACTTTTTATCACACAGTACACAGGCGGAGACCAAGCAGTGAACCGCTTGATGTCTCTGTAAGGAAAAATATGAAGAGCAAATTTTCTTATACATTGTCAGGAGGCATGCCTCCTGAAATCCACGATAGATATGACGACGTGTAAGTGCTTTACGCTTTCTTTTACACCGCTGTCTACAGGTGTGAAGGAACTCTTTGCATATGCATCGTATGGTGAAAATTGCTTGTTTAAATGCTTTCTATCACTCCTTAAATTTCTACCCTTGAGTTTCAATATTTCCTGAAGAGACATAGTAAGCGATATTTATAAATAAGCAAAGAACACACACACACACACACACACACATATATATATATATATATATATATGCGTGTGTGTGTGTAACAGTTTATTGTCATAAACATAGAAACAAATTTCCTTTGAGCCTTTGATTTTTTCGTAATTTCTTTTTAAAAAATGATATATATTTATTAATTTTTATTAAAATTACATAAGAGCTTATACATATTAAAATTATATTCTAATATATATATATATATATATATATATATATATATATATATATATTACTCAATAAATAATTAACAGTATAAAAATATTGAGGAATTCAACAGAATCAGAAAAACGTAATTTTTAAAAATATTTGTCAATATAATGCAAAAATTTTAAGTTTTTTTTAGAAAATTATAAGGATATAGTTTTATTTAGAAGCAGTTTATATAATTAATTCACCAACTTTATAAGATATACTTTTAATAAATATCACATGAACACTTCCCTTATAAAGAAATAAAATACAATCTAACCTGTAAACACTGAACTTGAGGGTTTCTGATAAAAAAAATTCGACATATAGAAATCTCAATATCAGAAATACGAATAAAAAATTGAATCATTTTCTTACTGAAATCAATTACATGTATTTCCACTTATAATAATAAAGAAGACTTATGGGAAAAAATGCATTAATTTGAAAATGTTTTAATTTGAATATAATTTACATATTTCTTATAATGTTCAACCATGTTTCTTTAATAATTGTCCCATTTATAGGCATATACTTTTCTCTTGTAATTTTTACCCATTTCAATACTTCATCGATTTTATCAAACTTTAAGGATTGAAATCTGTTTCGTTTTCTCCAAATTTTTTTTAAAAAAAATTTGATACCCGAATTATGATTTTTCAAAATTAATAACGCGCAAGCCAATATTTCATACTTTTAAGCCTCTTTATTTATTTTACTATGCATTCTACGTATTATTAAGCACCATAATATTATACATTCCTGTTAACAATTACAAATAATACTGTTTTTAAATTAAGGGTTCTTTGCACTTACAAAAATTTGATTTTTCAAATTTGTTTTCAAAAAATAGTGTGGAATTTTGGGAGTATTTGGAAGAAAACCGCGTTGAAATTTGACAATTATCACACTCTGTGCAGTAAAAAACGTAAATGTCAAAAGCGACTTGTTCGTTAAATGCAATGTAAGCAATTCGTTTTTTCTCAATTGCTTATTTTCATACTTTCCCACAGGAATAAAAAAAAGTTTTGATTGTAGAGTTTTAAAAATTTTACACGAGTGTTGTACTTTTATATAATTATTGTATGAACTTCAATTTTGTAAATGGGATGATCAGATTTTATTTTATAGCATGATAGATGAAGAAATGTTACTAATTCCAAATGTTATGACGTTTTTAATTTTTTAATTTTTTAAAATGTGAGATAAATTTAAAATTTAAGGTTTGTAGAATAAGGGCATTATTTAGCTGAAATTTGGTATAAGAATGATGGTTCTACTGTACTTCTTTCAAATGTTATCTTGTGGGTAACAGAAGATAATCTAATTCACTGCTTAAATTTTTGTATGCATCTTTTGTGTTTCTTAAAAAATATATTAATTTAATTGCCAAATTGATTCAGTACTTTAAACTTGATACATTATTATACATTAAGATTCATGTACAAATGAGCAAAAATTATTGATTTATGATGAATCAAAAAAGTGTATCAAAATATACTATTTTTTTTATTTCGAAAGGTACTAAGTTCCTTTAAAGTAATAATAGTTTCGATAAAAAAAAATACTTCGCATAATAAGGAAACAGACATACGAATTCCAGAAATTCGTATATGATAAATGCATATTATCAAATAAATCAATTAATGATGAGAAATTTTAAAGCTTGCGCTTGATATATTTCAGTTGATATATTTTAAAGCTTACTTCAAAAGTACAATGGGAAAAAAATATATGAATATTTCTCAGAAATATATCATGGGAATCACCCCAATATTATATGTGATATGCGTATTCTGATGCTGGAAAAACAAAGAAAACCACTTGTACTCTGCCTGCTTTATATATCCATGAGTTCTTATTACCGATTCAACAACACCCGCATATTTATGCATACAGTATTTATGCTCGATCTTCGCTGTCATCTTAAAAGCGCTTTCAACATGCCTAAAATTTCCATCTCTTGCATTACAGAAAGCCGGGTCTCAGATCATTCAAAGAAAGAAAGACCTACTGAATGGGTTGAAAAAAAATTACAAGCACTGAAAACTGTCAAGGAAGAAATGGTGCATTACGATTTCGAGCTGTGCGATTTCTATATTCTCTGATGATGCTCGAATATATAAATATATCCCTTTTAAATTCGGTCTCTTCTAAATTCGTAGACAAGGGTGAAACGAAACATTAGGAATCTGATCTTTTGTCGACGCCATTTTCTGTTCTGCTCCTTTCTTTTCTCTTCTTTTTTTTCCTTCTCTTTTTACTTCTTTTAGTGAGTCGTGCCAAATCTATTCTTCATAAGTCATGAAGCATGTTACGTTGTAACATTTTTTACTCTTCTTGATATTGCTATTATGGAAAATTTTCGTTTTCATTGCTTGGACTTAAATAAATGGAGCGAGAAAACTGGAGAAGGAAAGAAAATTTCACGCGACGTTGAATGGCTTTCTTTCCTCATAAGAAATTCTATTTAGAAAGACAATTTTTTTCTCCTTTCGGTTGCTATCTTTCAAGACTGAAGTTGCACCTTTTATGAAATCTGTTATTTTTTTTTAATCAGTGGTAAAACCCAAAGTGCAAGACGATGAATGAAATAGTTTACTGATAAGTGACAACTAAGCATCATATAAAAGTTTTTCTGTAAGGGAGAATTCCTTGAAAGAATATAATTCATACCGTTAAGTAAGGACAGCTTTATGGATAGTTATTAATTAAGTGTAGTATGAAAAGTTTTATTCGAGATTAGCTCAAAATAATTTACTCAATGCTTGTTTTGGGGTTTATTTGTTTATAAGATTAAATTTGGGTGTATTAAATTCTAATTTTTTTTTCGCGAACACGGTTGGAAAAATTGGATGATTATATTTTGTTAATTATAAAACGAATTAAATATCATATTACAAATTATATGAAAATTCAAAATTAAATTCCACATTGATCTTTCATGTAATTTTGCGTTCCACTTATGTCAAAAATGAAAAAAAAATCATTAATTATTAGCTTCTTCCTTGCAAAATATTTTAATTTAAACTTTTGTATAGCTCATCTCCATACAATTTAGAAAAACGAGGGCGCTTCAAGTGGTACTACGTTAGGAATGGGAAATGAATGTGGAATACCTGACTAGTAATACCCATTGATTTTTTGCTCTTTCCTGAGGAGTCCACGATCATGACACCTTTCACATCCAAAAAAAATGTCGCTTCAAGTTTATCAACCAATGAGACCATTTTAACTTTCTTTGTGCCAGATTCACCAAACGCAACCATTGTTTTGACTAACTGGTGCAAAATTAGGAGTTTAGGCTGATCGACGGTGATAACTAGACTCAAAATTGTGATGATAACTAGACGCGGCAGTAATTAAAACTAATCTCTGAATCAGTGTAAAATTTTTGACGTCATTTAATTTTTTAATTTTTGACGCCACAGGTGGCAGTATTTAATAATAACACCAACTTGTCCTCGCACTACCATTTGAGATCAAACACAGGTGCCTTTTGAATTATTCTCGTATTATCAACTGTTATAAATTAATGTATAAAAGTAAAAATTATGAAAATACAAAAATAGTTTTAGATTGAGAAAAATTTTAAATTATACGCAACATACTAAAATTAGAGAGAATTAATTGCCTTAGATAATAATTAAAGAGTAAATTATATTAACTAACTAAATTCCTCCATGAAGAATAGCTCGTGGATAAGAAATGCGTAAGTCTTTCATGTATAAAACTAAATCTATATTAATTACAATAAAAAAAAGTTATATCAGAATTTCAGTACTTTTCCGACTTTATCACAATTTTTATCGGCTATAAAATATTATTAAAAAACAAAATCCTTCTTGAACAATGGCCTTTCTTATAATTTGTACGAAAATGGTAGTAGGAAACAAAATAAAGTGGTTTTGTAATAAAGAATTTATTTTTCAAATAAATATTAATTTAAAAAAAGATAAATAATAGTTGTAAAATTTTAAAAAATGTTTAAAAGTTCCTTTTATTCACAAAATTTTAAAACGTTTCTAATCTAAGTCGCTTGACTTGTAATTACTTTTAAGTCTTAAGAATTTCTACTAGTAATAATTCATTTGTATTTATTGAGAACGTTAAAACTATGATCACTAGTCATCAAGAAATATTTCTACAGTGCTTAGTTTTGGGCTCATTCTCTCATCATAACAAAATATATTTAATTTCTTAATATATTTATGCTTCGAACTACAGTTTTTTAAACTGTTAAATATTTTTATATATTTATCAAACAAGACATATTTTTATATACGTGAAATTTCTTATTGTGGTTCTTTCCCCCAAAAACATTTGGAAACAAATCTTCAAATTTGTAAATATATATCTAGTTTTCGAAAATGATAATTCATAGTTTAAAACTGGGATGTGATAAATATTCTTGCCATTTTAAAATATGTTATTGGATTATAATTTAAGCTGATATGTTCATTTAAAAACAGCTGGCTAATTATCAAGATAAATTATTTAGGGATTAAATATAACTAAGGATTTTAATAGCATTAAATATCTCTACTTTCTTGAAATAAAATATCATGACTTACATTCTTCAATGGTTAGAAAAGTCTAACTTAAAGTCAGTGAATTGATAATAATACTGCAAATATTTTCTAAAAAACTATTTAAAAAGGTATTCTAAAACCATAAAAAGAAATGTTCCAAAATACTTTAAAATCAACAAACAATATTACTTTTAGATACTATTTGGAAACTTAAAGAAAAACGCACGTTTCAAATTACCTACTTTTCCTAATAATTAATAATTAAAAATAATTTATAGAAATTTTGGAATTCAGATTTCTGTATATAAAAATGTAAGTTAAACAAATCATCGATTCCGAAGCTTATGATTAAAAACATGCGTTTTTTATACATCTGAGAAATTATCAAAATAACCTACAAAAATATAAAATGGTTTTAAAATAAAATAGGCAGATTAAAGAAATGGAGGGGGAAAAGTGACGAAAAATTTGATCCACCGTACATTAACCTAATTTGTATGCTTTTGCTCAGTAATTAATTATTCTACCTTCTACAGTGTCAATTAAAATATTGAAAACCACAAACACTGTTAAGAAATAGAATTTTGATTAGATATTTGGTAGGCATAAACAAATGTAGATATATTTGTAAATTTAAAGCATGTAGGAAGTTTATCAATAAATACGTATATCCAAGCTAATTTAAATAATGATTTTAAATTTGTTTTTACCCTCTCTTTTAATAATAAAAATGTATACTTCCTATTTATCTTCCTTAGATTTAAGGTTTACAAATATTTCTTTATCTGAAAATAAAGTGTGATCTTAGTTTTTTTTTATTTTATTATTTATTATTTTTTTTTTTTATTTTTATTTTATTTTAAAGACATCTTATATGTTACATCATAAAAAAGATATCACATGGACTTGACATCAGAAACATGTTTCAAAACTCTTTTGTATCTAATGATGAGAAATTGAACTTTTATCATTTTATTTTACTTAAGAATCTCTTCATTCTTTATCTTACTCAAGAATCTCTTCATTCTTTATCTTACTCAAAGAATTCTACTTTCCCAAATGAAATATGACCTTTAAAAACACATAAAGTAATTCTAACATATTAAGACATTTAAACAGAGAATTCGCCTTACATGAAAAATCAGATGAAAGAGGCTTCAATCTGTTTTTCCTCTATTAAAACCATTAATTTCGTTCGTAACAAGAAAGGCAAGAAATGCTCTCTCATTAATCCTAGCCATTAAGAACTAACTTGGTAATCGAACAGTTAAGATGAAAGGCAACGAAATGTAATCCTTCTTATTTCCCTTTAGAATTTCAGAACAATTCTGCGAAAAAGATTACAGGGGTTTTTTTTTAAAAAAAAAAAAAAAGAGAGAGAGAGAGAGAGAGAGAGAGAGAAAGAATCTAGTTTTTAAAAAGATTTTAAGCTGTTAGATGATTAATGTTGATTAAAAAACAATACTTTTTCAAGTGCGCTGCAGTTTCGAAGTAAAAAAATCGATCCACTCACCTGTACTCATAACGGTATAAAAATACACACGCAAGAGCTTCGTCTTCATTCCTTCACCCCCCACTGAAAAAAAATCAAATATAAAAAAGAAGTAGTCTTTTAACTCAGCAACACTTGGTTGAAAAATAACAAAAGACAATATCGTCTGAGTGGCGGGAAAAAAAAAGATTACCTTCTTACGTAGCAGAACAGAACGATAACATGCTACTTATAGGTAGAATAAAAAATGATCAAGAAAGAAAAAAAATCAATCAAGCTATGTTTTACGATGGACATACTGGGTTTACAGAACCGCATATTGTTCAAGAAGAATATAAAAAGTATCCCTTCCTTTTTCCGATAACTTCATAGATATACGTATTTGTAACAAAGAATACTCGATTCCAAAAACCATCATTTTGAAAGGATAAAGGGAAACAAAGAATGATATCGAAGTTTTGTTTCACGTTTCGCTGAAACCTGAGCGGTTTTCAGACATCAATGCTCTGCTTTTTGAGTAGAACAAAAATGGTTTTAGTAAGGAACCACTGATGAGAAAATGAATAACGGCAGAGAAGACTGGATGAAGAAAAGACTTTACCGGTATTTCAGAATTTTTTTCCTCGTAGATTGTGTCTTCTTTCTTCTCTCGAAAAAGAGGTACACAAACTTTTCTTTAAAAATTACTCAGAAATTTAAGTAACCTTAAATGAATAATGGATTGTCTGATGCGTCTTCAGTTTTGTTCGCTGCTTTGAGTTTGAAAAAGATAAAATAGTTCTTAATGCAGTTTTAAGTGCACATGAGCATACTAACAACTAAAAAATAACCAGAAACATATTTACGTTTTAAAAATATATGAGTTACTTTAGCATAAGCTTTCGCTTATTTCTTGAGCCAAATTATACCTGAAAATTTAAAACTTAAATTAAGTAATTTCTTATATAAAAAGAATTAAATTCAGAAAAAAAATATTATTAAAAGTGCCTTAGTGTATATTCTAGTTTTTCATGTATGAAACAGTAATTTTAAATTAATGCATAGGTTATAATATGTTATTTTAAAGGGTCGTTGGAGAAGAGATATATATATGAGGAATTGTCATAATGTCTACATTTATTAAAACACAATTTTTACTTCTTACTTATCCCGATTGTTATTTTAAAAAACAAATGCTTTCATTGCATTGGTCATTTCGGAAGGTAATAATTTCCAAATTTTTAATGTTATAGAAAGTTTTAAAAATTTAGTCATCAAAAATCTTTTATAATTTGACCAAATAGTTAATTTTAATACCCCGAAACAAATTATTCAACATAAATTAAACCTAAACCTAACCTAAATATATTGGATCAATTATTGTCGTACATTTTAAGAAATGCAATATGCATTACACGTTCTATTTGCATTAAAATGTTGAAAAATGACATTTGTTTGAGGAACGATTTAATAACTTTAACAGTTTTATTTTGAAAATTTAAATTTATTTTGGCGCTAATATATATTTTGAGCAGCACAAAAATAAAACACCTGTGAGGTTTTTCTCTCATTCAAACTACTGAAGACTTTCAATTTAGTACATCACATTATTCTTTTTGGGGTAGACAGTCTTAGTGAAATTATGATTAGAAAAAAAAATTAAGTTATCTACGAAATCAAAACTTCGATTGTATTACATATAAGATACTTGCAGATCAAATTGTCATAATGCTGATTTATAATTGAAAAATAAATTCCATACCTTACTTAAGCATTCCAATTTGGATCTTTAGAAATCTTTTAAAAATTAATGATCATTGAAAATTAGTAAACATTTTCACAAATTTTAATTTTCTCGAGCAAAAGATGAGATTTTGAGAAAGATATTTTCACGAACAAAGGTCTGGTACCAAATCATAGCAATATATATAAGATTGAAATATGTTGAATCTTATACTTAAAAAATACGCTTTGTTAAATCTGTAATCAGTATCCTACGTACACATAAATATATGATTTTTAAAAAGTAGCTAAAATAATAGGTAAATTTTAATTATAAAATGGTCGTGCAATAACCATCAAAATCCATGTTACTGTCATCTGATACTTCTTTCACCATCAATGGCTTACAAAGAACTTGGAACAAAAGAGGGAGTGTACATGACTTTGAAAACAGGAAATAGTTAATACTTTCATCATATAAAAAACGCCTCAGTTAGGTAATTGTTTTGGTGAAAAAGTACATCGTTCCCAATGGAAAATACAGGTCATTAAATTATTTAAATAATAAGATAAGAGAAAAGAATTACAATTTATATATTTTAATGAAATAATATTATTTTAAGAATTCTCAGAAATTTTAATGAAAAGTACCGGTTCTCTTTTTTTTTTTTTTTTTTTAAAAAAAATATATTCTTTGCAATTAAGTAGAGAGAAATTATTTCTCGTCTTTTTAATACGTTCTCCATTTTCATTTCTTTAATTTTATCTATTTTAATGTCCCTACATAAGTGTTGATGTTCAAATTTATAAATACCGATCCCTTACATATAATATGAATTCGTCATAATATTATCGAATAGAATAAATTTGATTACTCAGAAATTAAAGAAAATATCTGAAATTCAACGAGAAATTCATTGATTTCAAATCTACAAATAAAAATAGCTTATCTCTGTAAATTCTTATATATAATAATATTGTTAACTCAATTCTATGAATTAAAGGAAATGTTTTATAGCTTAAAATAACAAAAAATGAGGAACATTAGCTTTAAAATGATTACTCAACTTCTGAAAACTTTCTCCAAATATTAGATTACTTTCCTACTTAAATAACTCCTTTCAGTAAGCTCTACCAGTGATTTGCGTATTTTGAATAAATTCCATTTGATAAAAAAAAAAAAAAATAGATGCTATTCGTAATAAATTCCACCCACCTTCAAAACTTTGAAAATACTAGGAATTCTTAACTATCATTTCAAATTTCTTTTCTAAGGCCTGAACAAAGCATCCATCTCCAATGATGTGCATTTAACTTTACATAAAGAAAAGAAAGAAACTATTCCCCTTCCCTCTCTTATTTACTTTAAAAATCACTACAAGCTTTCGCTTTTCCTTATCTGTTGTCCTTTTTTTACCATGCCAGCCATTCTAAAGTTCGCTTTTACAATCAGTGTGCGCTCCCTCATGAATATCCCCGCAATAACTCACGAATCCGTCGGATATTACGGCTCATTAGCGCTAATGCGGAGACTAATAAAATATCCCACGGAAAAGAGTTCACGATTCCGTTTGCCGCGCGCACAATTCCCAACTGGGGGAATAAGGGAAAAGGGGAATCAGTGCGCGATAGAGAATCCTTCGACTAATGGCCTATAGATATTGAGATGTTGGCCCAATTATGATGGGAAGATGGAGTTCCATTTATGGAAAAGGGTTTCGCGAAAATATTGTTAGGAGGCCCCTACGTTATTAAGAAAGGAAGTTTTAGCAAGCGCGTTGCTAGAGAAATACGTAACGAATTTCGTTGGAGGAGTTATATCAACTTTCAGTCATCAGTTGAGGAAAAGAAAGTGTCTCTAGAGACGTTGGGAGGAAGATGATTTTATTTTAATCAGGATATGCATCAATCACTGAACGCCTCTCTTGAATAAGGAGTGCACATAAAGGTTTCAGTGTTTGAAGGCATATAATTTTTACTAGTGCTTGTGGGGATTTTTTTATGAACTCACTCTTCGAAAGGCAGACAAAGCAATAATAATAATAAATAATGTTTAGAAAGTTCTACTTTACATTGATAATATACGTAGTGAAAAATTTGGCAAGCTAAATAGACTTAAAGTAGGTGATTGGAGTAGACTTAAACATATTGGTTAGATTTGAAGGGTTGAAAGACTTTAAGAATGAAATCATTTATCGATAGTTTTGAGGATTATGTAATTGCAAAGCCACCAAAAGTTTAAATTTGGCAAATTAGTCGGTCATGCTTTCATCAAAATTGTAATTTGTCTGATATTTTATCACAGATGTCTTATTCACAAAAAAAGTTAAAGATGGAGAAATTATATGGAAGAAACGAATGTTTAAATTTTAGAATAAATTTCCTTCTTATTTTTAAGATCCACCAAATTACTAAGAAACTAAATAATTTTTTTTTCTCTACTACAATGTTCTATATATTCTGTAGAGTAAGAGTTAATATGAAAAAGCTAAAAACAAAAATATTACTCTTGGATGGTTTAAATTAGAAAAAAATTCTAAGCTTTCAAGTCCCCATTTTTTTGGGAGTTCTGTCCTAGACAATCCATTCATTACTATAAAACACTTTTATTTTTATCGGTAATTTTTAAACTAAGAGAAATGAAAAATAAATGTCCTGTAAAAAACATCAATATCCTTCTTACTCAGCTGACTTAAAATTTGTTGGCTTACTGTAATATTTAATCGTTCTTTGGTCCTTTATTAAATCAGAAAATAAAAAGTAATCTGCTGGGCATACATTCAAGATGAAAAAAATCTTTCCTTTTTCTCTTCATTGAATCATTTCTTTGAAGTGTTTCAAAGGAAACTGGTATAGGAGCATCTTGTGTGTTACACACATGTATGCAAGTTTATGTATGTGTATACTGGATACGTACAGATATTTTTTTTTATCTATTATGTTAATTTATCAGCATCAAAAATAAGATAGTGTTATTTAAAAAATAATTATTTTTAAATAAATTCCATTAAAACGGTTTTTTTAATCAACAAAACTTACAAAACTTTTATATTATTACAGAAATATTACTTTTTAAAGTTCTTACTAATGGTAAATAAAGATTTCCCTCCCCTTGGTTCATTATCATAGTAAAACATGAGATTTCAAATGTCTCTGGAAATACTTAAAATGGCGGATTGTTTCTTCAAAATATTTCTCTACCATATTAGTATTAAATGTATTTAATATCGTAATTCATTAATTAATTTATTTTATTACTCTTAACATATAAAATCGATTTTAAATTAGTCCTGCCTATCTCACTAACATCTCTAGTAATTTTTCAGTCATAACTGGCTGAATTTCATTTAAATATTTCAACTGATTCAAAACTGAATAGCAAACTATTAATGAAATATAATTCTCTGAAAATGATTCTGTAAATAATAGTTAAAAACCATACAAATGAGTAACCATCGTTATTGCAAGCAGCGCGTATCAACATTTGATCAGTTAAAGATTTGAGAGATTCACTCATATTTATGTTGCTTCATTTAAAACGATTATATTCTATT
The DNA here is from genome assembly GCA_019974015.1 of Nephila pilipes. Lineage (NCBI taxonomy): Eukaryota > Metazoa > Arthropoda > Arachnida > Araneae > Nephilidae > Nephila > Nephila pilipes. The sequence goes on from BMAW01075997.1 coordinate 16,837, forward strand.
CCATAATTTTTCTACCAGCGAAATTACTTCCTTTATCCGATATTTATAGAAGCAAATATATAGAAACTAGAGTGAACTGCAACTTCTAGTTTTGTAAATTAGGTTTTTTCCCTTGGAGGAGAGAATAGGATAGATAAGAGAGAAGAGTGCTAGGTGTTTACATAAGTGTGATGTACGAGGGATATTCTTTTTTTTTTTTCAAGGTTTTATCGGCGAAATAAAAACCACAGCAAATTCTACTGCTTTATTTGTAACATTCATATACACCTTCAAGTTACTTTTCTACATTGTCGTGACGGCGAGTGAGACATTAGTCGTAGCTTGGTACCAACTTTCAAATACCCGCCAGTGCAGCCGCCAGTGCACTCAGCCAATTCTTGACGCTGATCTGCAGCTCGTTATCGAGCCAAACTTCTGCCTTCCTCTCCATTGTTTCATGCGAGCAAAGGGATTGAAATCGAAGAAAGTTAAATCCTGATTGTATGGTAGGTGATCAAACACGCCCCATAAAAAATGCTATAGGAACGTCTTTGTTTCAGGTATAATGTTCGGTCGCCCTTTGATATTCATGGAAGCTGTTCAGTACATATTACTCATTTGTCGATTAATATTGGCTGCACTGCACACATCAGCACTCAGAAATAGAAGGATAACCCTCGCTTCACAGTTAGCGGGAGACCCTGTTGTTCGAGGCATACGAGTGCTAACTTGCTCAATGTAAATTTAAAACTGGTAAATGCAACCTGACGCGATTGACGGCTATATTAGAGACACTGCGTAATACATCTTTCCCCAGAGTCATTGGATTTTTACAGGAGCTTACATTTCACTACCGATAGAACCTTGAAAAAACAGTAACTCTTGTATAATTTCTCTAATAGAAACTGACGCAGATTTAATTTGGAATGAGCCGATTTTGGAATTATAAAAGGAAATATGAAGTCAATAGTTCGTGAGTTAACTTTAACTGCAACTTTTGCATTTTTTACCTTTTTAGATGTTCATTGTTTCTTTCAAAATATCCCTCAAACTTAGAAAAGTGATTGCAACAAGCTTTGTTTAAGTAAATTATCCATTCAATTGCACTCAATCTCGGAATATTCGGAACCCTAAGCACGTTGCAGTTAGTCAAATTAATAGTCGAAATGTGCTATTATAATAGAATAAGTATAATAATTATTACGATATTAATAATATTTTAAATAAGTTGTAAAAAACACAAAACACATCAGCCAAAAGCTATAAAAGTCTCCGTAAAAATACATTTATCATTTTGTTGTATACGTCTTATTATAGGAAAAGAAAATAAGCAAACAGAGTGAAAAGTGCTATATTTCAAAAAATTTGTGAAGTGAGATATTTTTAAAAAAAACATCTATTCCAAAGATTTATATTGCGTTCTTTTGCATTTAATTTAACTAAAACAAATCTTACTTAATGCAATATTCATATTCAAACAATAATTGAATTTTGAGTAATGGTATTTGAAACATTATAAGGCCACGTGGTCATTTATTTTATTTCGGCAAATGTAATTTGGAAATAATTTTCAAAAAAGTTTAAAATTAACATCAGTAACTTGCAATTATACGATGATGATTGCAAGCGAAGATAATGAAGATACGTATGGTTGTTTTCTTTGGGAAAATAGCCAAAAAGTATTTCAACATTGCTAGATAAATAGAAGATTAATTAATAATTATTAAATAGGGAGTTCATAATGTCCTGCTTTTATAAGAAATAAGTAGTTAGTTTCTAACATCGAACGTCTTGCGATTTCATCAAATATGCAGTTTCAGATGTTATCTGAAAAAACACTTTTTTTTTCATTCATTTAATCAAAGCTCTATTCTCTATTTTCCTATTCACATTTAAGCATATCACTTTTCTTATTCTCCAGGTTTTTTTTTTGCTCGTACCGATATATTCCATTATTCTATCCAGCTCTTTGTTATCTTTCCCAAGACGTTGCTCGGATAATTTCAGAAAATCTGTTTCAGAAATGAATATATGATAGTTTCCTGTGAAAATTGCTCACTCATATTTGATTAAAAACACTTGTATTTGATTTGCGTAATTTTCAATACCAAGATTCTTAACTTTTTTAATTATATAATTTCCAAATGCTTCTTTTGTTTTCTGAAGTCGTGATTGAAATTTAAAAACTCCATTTATAAACTGTTAGATTATTTTTCTAAGAGCTTGTACACATAATTGGGGTGATAAAACAAAGATGTAAATGTTGATACTAGTACTAATATTTTGCACATATAAAATATTCATACTTAATTTCAGTTACTTAACTAATAAGAAATTCAATTACCAACAAGTTACTAATAACATAAATCCCTGTATTTGTTAAGTAGGAAATGTATAAGATTACGAATGATATTGATAATTGAGTCTAAAACATTTTTTTTTTCAATTACGAAAAGAACTAGAAACGTATTAACTTAAGCAATTTGTTTAGTACAGTTTTTGATGTTTTTAAATTAAAAATGTAGAAGACTAAAATATTTAAATAGAAATTATACAATGTAATTGATTTCAGCTTTATATTTAAGAACTAATTTTAAAAAAAAATATTACATGTGACATATTAGATTTGTTAACAGTTCACAATTACTCGAGAAATTCCGTCTTTAAAGCTTATTTCCAAACAAAAGTATATCTGCATTTTTAGAACACATTTCACTGAAAATGAATGCAAGCTCAAAACCAAAGAGTGTTTATATTTTTTATTATTATTTATGTTTCATCTGAAACAAAAAAATAAATTCCGAAAAAAATTCAGATCTCTGATAGTTCATGTGTAAAATAATTAAATTTAACATCAGAATAAAATACTAAGTGCGTTGCATATGTATTCAAAAGGTCTAGAACGTAGTAAGCACATATTTCATCTTTTCTTACGCGCTGGTAAAATAAATACATTTTTGTATGTACGGTACTTTTCGATACTTAAGAAAATATTCCCTAACATTAATTTCTAAATTATCAGCCTTAAACCTAGTACTGATGCATGTAAAACGTTTTTTTTTTATTAAATAAGGAATTCTTTTCATGATAAACATTTCAGGAAATGTATTTCAGTTTCATAGTAACTTAACAATTTTCACCATTGCTAGTTTTTAAACACATATTTCTAGCAATTATTGCTTATCCACGCATTCTCACAAAGTAAATACCTTAAGAAAATTAGAAATTGCAATAATTTTTACGCAGAATGTACTATTTTAGACTCTATACAGTCTTACATCAATATGGAATCAATAGTTCTTTAGGCTGTATCAAACTATATGCCAACTTTTAAGGTCTTGTATTTTATTCAAGTAACGTAATATTAAGTAACATTTTTGCTACTTTTCCCATACTTCTATGAAAATCTACTTTTCCCGTTCGAATATGTTACAATTTTCTGCTCAAGTACTTAGTGTTATCACTTTTTAAAAAAATGTAGTGAATACTTGAAACTACTTTATAAAGGATAATAAGAAAGAAATAGATTTAGCAAGGCATTTACTTTTGTTAATCAGATTAGCTATATTTAATTCAGTCCCATTTCCTGCATATTCAGATGCTTAAATATATAGATGCAAATAGTTCAATAATTAGAAAACAATAAAATAATTGAGAAATTAGTGATTGTTCTAAGCATATACATACAGGGAAAATATTAGACATAAATTCTAAACTCTATGTATTAAAACTAATTTTAAAAAAATAAAAAAAACAGCATTAAAAACTTTCTGGCTCGAAACGCTTCAAATATTTATCTTCGTTTTCATTTCAAGTTTCATTATCTCTTTATTCTCGTAAGTATGGCAACAATGACGAGATATAACGATATTTAATCATTTAAGCTTCTAATTTTCTAAATAATAAAAAAGGGCCTCAGGTGAAAAAGAAAAGAAACTTAGAATAAAACTAAGATTTATAAGATACTGCCATATTGACGTAGCCTTTTAAGTATCGAAAAACGATTATATCTTTGTTCAAAGAACAAAGAAACACCGATCCACCATTTTTCTTTATCGCATTTGATACAATAGAGAAACATTCGATAGTGTTTGTTAATCCTTAATGGAATTATTTAAAAAACTACACAAGAAGGAAAAATATGTAATGTAGATAAAATTACTGATGTTTGTTTAAGCGGAAGTGTTAATACAATTACATTTTTTTACAGAGTTAAGAATAAAACATTTTAAAAATTACTGTTGAACAGAAAGGGGATTACCTGACATTTTAGAAAATTCACTTTTCAGTTAGACATTTGAATTGATTGTTTTAAATAGATTGTTTCTTCTTCACATTTATTTTTATTCTAAATCAATAAAACACCTTATCTTTTAGCTCTCTAATGATATGAAATATTCTGCGTAGTTGATTAAAATAAGAGGTATTATTATACTTTTAAAGTAATGTATGACTTTTTACAACATACTTATTAAAATTCTTGTTTTGGTATTCAATAGGAGCATCAATATTACAGTATTATTTCGATTCTATTGAAAATATTTAGAAAATTATATTATTTAATATTTTAATTGGAGTAGTTGAAAACGTTTTAGAGGGTTTAAATAAATCAACAGTAAATTGTGATTCAAACACACACACACATGCATTTACAGTTTAACTCTTTTATTCATATGTTATTGATTTGTTCTAATGAAATGGGCAATCTAGATGTTGTATTTTGCAAAGATAAGACATTTGTTTAATTAACATTACTATAGGTGCGTAATAGTAAAAATATACTGTCGTGTATATCATGATAGTAAGATAGCAATCTATTTTCATGCTTATGAACAGAGGCTAATAATGTCCATGAAAATGTCAGTGACAAGAGATGAGATGTACTGTAATACCAATGTAGTTACAAAAAAATGCTTATATTTTTTCAAACATGTGAATCATCTCAAAATAATATTATTTGTAAAATATTGGATTCATTAACAATAGAAAAGAACGATGTTTTTATAACACTGGTCCTTAAATTTATTCTTAAATATATTTCTTGGTCATATCTTCGATTCTGATACGTCTATTAATCATTATTGAAAGTTAAATTTATTTTGAAAATATTTTTCATCTAATTAAATATATTAATATTTTTTTCGAATAATTTTCTCAACTTACTTGAAGATGCTTAAACACTGAAATTCTAAATTAACTATTTCAGTCAATGTTTTCATGAATTTTCTAATTTTTATATTGTGCTACATATAATGAATATTTTTTTTTATTTGAATGAATGTGTTTGGCTGGAATTCTAGTGGAAATATATATGAAGCTGGTTTTAAGAAAATAATTAATAATCTACCCGAAAATGTCTAACAAATTCGATTCTTATCTCTTATATAGTATGACGTATGTACATTGGAAAATAAATGTAATATAACTTAATTTAAAATACTGTTCAGGTATGAAAATGCAACCAAAGGTGCAAACTGTAAAATTTTATATAGTAATGATAGTTATTTTTGTTGCTTGATAGTTATTCTTTGTTAACAGGAAATGCCTGTTCCATTAATTTCATCCATTTGTGATTTTTTAAAACTGTTGTCTTCCAGTGTAGAATTATTATCTAGGTGATGAGGGCGTCATTCTTCAAGTTTTTTTTTTTTTTACCATAAAGGTTCGTGCACAACCGCTTCATAATCACAATTTTAGAACATCTCACATGACTAAACATTATTTATATCATCATATTTTGTATAATGTCATACATATTGTCATTTTTAAAGAGATAATTAAAAACACTAAATGACAATCTACAAATTAATAAAATTTTGACATCAAATTTGAAAGAAATACATTAATTTAAATCAATTATTTCGTGTAGAGTCAAACGAAGTCATAGAAATACTTGAATAAATAAGTAAACAATACCCTTAACAGAGTATATTTAATAGTTCTACAAATATGAGTCAACATTCTAAGAAAAAGCTACATGCACTATTATTTATACATTTTATTTTAGCATTATAAATGTTTGTAGATTTATCTGAGCTACATGAAAAACGAAGCAGTTTGATGAAGAATTTCAAGTGTTGATAATAATTGAGGAATTATTTTGAGGAACATGAGCCACATGGCTGTTAATCTCCTAATCTGGTGAGCATTTATGACTGAATTTTAGCTTCACTTGCCTAAAACAACGTATTTAATTTAAGTGAATAAAAAAGTCTTTAAAAAGAGAAAATATTAACTTTAAGAACATAAACGTATGTTAAAAATTATTTAAAAAATTTAGTTGTTGATTCAGAATAAAAAAGATTTAACAGAAAGAGAATACTTGTATGTGATAATCGATGTTTACTATGGGTATATGGCTTAATTTTAGTGGCCATACAATCTGGTAACTACATTCCATTATATTGTCATGGTGAAAATCAGTATGTGATATATTATACCAGTATGTGAGGTATGTGGTCGAGAGCTAGTGTTCTTTTTGGAATCCTGCTGGGATAGCTACGAATGCTGGAAACGGGGGTTTAAGTGTCTATGGGACTTAAACACTGAAATATGAAAGTAAATGAGAAATTAGAAATTAATAAGAATAGTCTTAGGTCTTTTGATTTTTGGGTCTGGTTTTCAGAAATTTTAGAGAGTTATTGTTTTTGGTCATAAGATTATTAAACAAATTATTTTCTATTTTTTCATAGAGGTCCTGATGGTTGGGAATAGTATCGCATTATAAGTGTCTGAATTTCTCATGAATCATTTGTCGCTTACAATCTGTGTTATAATGTTATATTGGGCTTGTTCTAGTTTATTTATGTGTATTTTAGCAACAAAATCATTGCAATAAGTAATGATTTTATCTAAGAATAAACAATCAACTTATTTTTAAATTCCAAGCAATTAAAACATAAACAGAACAAGCGCTAGCTAGAAATTTCGTTTTGCTATGTGTTACATGTTGCTCAAACGGGAGTTTCTTATCTAAGGTTATGCTAAGGGTATTTTATGTGTGTTGAATAGGCGAGGTTTTGGTAGTTGTTGTGGACATCAGGATTTATTTTTGTTCTGTTGTATGAGCAGGAGACGGCTTCCGTTTTATTTACATTAAGAGTTAATGTGCAGATAATAAATATTTATTTTTTTAATTGTGTGTTATTGTATATTCAAGTTGTACGAATATTTTCACTTGAATAAAAGCAAATGAAAATACTAAAACGTTTTAAAATAAAAAAAGTAATATATTTATTTCATGTTGTGTTTAAATTTGTGTTGCTTAAAAATTTCTGGGTTACTTATTTAACTATTCCAAATATTGTTTTAATGGCCTTATGAATGCATAACGAATTTTCTTTCATGAGATTTGAAACTAAATTAACAGGTCAATTGAAAAGTCCCCGGCCTACTATAAAAAACACATTTTTTTGGCAAAATAAGTTTTTTTTATTCAACATAATTCCCTTCAAGGGCGATATACTGATTATAGCGACTCTCCAATTTTTCAATACCATTTTTGTAGTACGATTTGTCCTTTGCTTTCAGTTTCGGCGATCACCTCTTCATTCGAAGAAAATTTCTTCCCAGCGAGCATTCTTTCGAGATCTGAGAACAGGAAATAGTCGCTGGGGGCCAGATGTGGAGAATACGGGGGAGGAGGAAGCAATTCGAAGCCCAATTCATGGATTTTTGCCATCGTTTTCACTGACTTGTGACACGGCACATTGTCTTGGTGAATCAGCCCTTTCTTTTACTTCAAATGCGGCCGTTTTTCGGCGATTTCGTCCTTCAAACGGTCCAATAACGCTATGTAATAGTCGCTGTTGATGGTCCTTCCTTATTCAAGATAGTCAATGAAAATTATTCCATGCACATCCCAAAATACAGACGCCATAACCTTGCCAGCCGACTGTTGCGTTTTCCCACGCTTTGGAGCGGGTTCAACGTGTGCAGTCCACTCGGATGACTGTCGATTGGACTTCGGAATGAAATGATGGAGCCATGTCTCATCCATTGTCACATATCGATGCAAAAACTTGGGTTTATTACGCTTGATCCTCTTCAAACACTGCTCCGAATCATCAACTCGTTGTTGCTTTTGGTCAAAAGTGAGCTCGCGCGGCACCCACTTTGCACAGAGCTTTCTCATACCCAAATATTCGTGAATGATATGATGTACACGTTCAGTTGATATCTTTAGAGTGTCTGCTATTTCATTCAATTTCAATTGACGGTCATTCAAAATCATTTTGTGGATTTTTTTATTGTTTTCGTCGGTAACAACCTCTTTTGGGCGTCCACCGTCTTCGGTGCTCATTTCACCACGTCTAAACTTAGCATACCAATCCTTGATGGTTGATTTTCCTGGGGCAGTGTCCGGAAACTCGGCATCAAGCCAAGTTTTTGTTTCAACTGAATTTTTTCCCTTCAAAAAGCAATATTTTATCAACACGCGAAATTCCTTTTTATCCATTTTTTTCACAATAACAAAAGTTGCTTCACTCAAAATGCTATAATTCACAAACTAATGATCCGACAGCTGTCAAATTTATACACGCATCTTTTGAGGGTTAGAGCTAACTAAAAACATATGGATTTAATTCTAGTAGCGCCATCTATGTGTCAGGCCGGGACTTTTCAATTGACCTGTTAAATAACGTAATTGTCAGTATCAGTTGTACAGTCAAAGTAATTCTTTTTTTGGAAGATGAAAGCAAAGGCTTTTATACTCCCTGAACGAAACCCAGAAAGTCAAAACATACCATTAACAAAAACATTTTTTGAATTATTCATTGCCTAATAATTTATAAAGAGATTCTTTCTTGTTTTTATTGCTTTGTATTGTATATTTTTGTTCAATTCCGTATTGATTTTTTTCTACCTGAGATATCGCAATCCTTTTACGAGCATTGTACAAATATGTAAGATTTGAGGTACTTCATCTACTATATTTTCTTTTATAACCTTCCTTTTTAAACGATCGAAAAGTGAGATGTCTCTAGATGTAGATTATCGAGTATTGTCTATTTCTACACTGTCCTTGATTTCTACACGTCAAATCAATAATTAGATATTTCGAACACCAATGGTAAAGTGTTCTCATCAATGTTCATTTGTTGGATATTAACCTGTATGCGATTCAAAGGTAATGAAATAACAGTCGATGTTGCCAATGATCTAATGTACAACACCTTATTTCATGGAATCTTAAGTGGGAACTTGCAATAAAATGGAAGACAATGAAGATAAAAATGTCTCTTCTTTCACCTTTTAACTTTCTGCTTAAGGAGAAAGCTTATTAAGGAAAGTCAAAAAACGCGATTTCCTTCAGTACTAATGTATTTGCATAAATTCTGGTAAATGAACTTTGACTTGTTAATAGAAGTAGAAGAACTGTAACGTAATAGTATTATACAAAGAATCGTAATAAAAATATGAGTTGATTACAATATATATTAATAAGCAGATTGAAAACTCTTAATTATTTTTGCTTAAATCTGCACAAAACTTAAAAATATGTTCTAATTTAAAAGAAAAAACATATGCTACATTATAAACAAAATATAAGAACAAAGCAGATTTTTTTTTCAAAGACGTGTTTCGAGTTAAAAAAAATGAAAGAATAAAATATATCTAATTAAGATTATTTGCTTAAATAATTATATTTTTGTACAAAATTTGTATTTAAAATAAAAATGGTAATAATTAGAGAATTCAAAATACAAGTATGATTAATTTGCTTTGTTCTTCTGCCACTTATAATAATAATGAATCAAAATAAACTATTTCGTAATAAAATTTTATGGGCATAATTAACAAAATTTTTAAAAAAGTATGATCAAATTTATTAAAGACATGAACGTTGTTTTTTTTTTTCGATTTCTTTGTTACTATAACAAAAGAACGTTACTAATTGCAAGCAGCAAACTCATAAATTTATACTTGCGTAAATCAATGAATAAAATAGCGTTTCATAAAAGTATGTAACTTCGAATTAATTCTCTTTTAAAACAACACGTTTTCATTATCTGATATTAACACAGGGATAATGAATATTAATAATGTTATTCCTTTCGTTAATTTAATAATTTATGGAAAGGAATAAAATTAACTATTAAATATTTTATATTTTATTACTTTATTTAATGATTAATAAATAAAATGAAAAGAACTAACTATTCGCATACACTTATTTCTCTTCAATTTTCTTGTAAAATAAGGACAATAATAAATAAATGTATTAAATTAAAGCAAAATTCATTAATATCTATTATTATTTTTCATTATTACTACTCAGAGATAATATTAAGAATTGTAATAGTTATTTAAATCTCTTATCTAAATAAGATTTTAAAATAAGAGCAAAATAATTTTAAGTTGCTGTATAAATTTACTATTTTTAAGTAACAAATCTAAAGATTACTTTTAAGCAGTCTAACAGACAAATATAACTTAAAAATATTCAATTTTAATCTTTTCTGTGGAAAGTATAATTTGTTATCTCATAATTTATAAGTAGTTGCATTAAATCTAAAAAGAAAGCGACACTGAAAATTATTTTGTATGTTATTAATTTCTTAAAATATTGATTAAATTTATATATGTAATTTTATTTTAAAGCACATATGTTATTTTATGATACGCAATTTCATAAATAATCTCCGCTAGTTTTTTGTTCAGTATTATTATATTCTTTTATTCCATGATACTTTATCATGCTTTCAGTATTACGTCACAGTTTTATTCTCATTATTAACTGCACTGTTTTTAAATATTCAAAACCCAAATATCAGAATATTATTTTTTTAATAATGATTAATAAATTGGAAGGAAATTATATTAAATCTCCTTTTTTTGGTAAACGAATATTACAGCACAATAATCAGATGAAAGTTTTAAAATAAAACTGTTGAAGTAATTTAATTTTTTGAAATGAATTCTGCAGCGACGTGCAATACATATTATAACATAGTGAAAAATGAAAATTAGTCGATGAAATAATTCTCTTAAAGTGTGTTTAATTACTTAATGCTATAAAAGAAGTACTACCTGATAAAATACATTGATTACATATTTAAATGCATACTAAATTCAGAATCTAATATTTGATAAAAAAAAAAGGAAGACAAATCAATTAATGGTATTGAAGTGTAATTCGGGTTTAGACATATAGTCAAATGCATGTTATGATTTACAATTATTTAATCAATTGATAAATTCCTATTATGACAAATTATTTCCTACAACCTTTATTCACTTGTTACTACCCTAAAATATTAATAGTATATTTCTCTAGAATTCATCATTTTAATAAAGGTGTACCACAATAATATGCCATTTAGACTAATTAGCAGTTTACTTCTATCATGTTCGTCATCGCACTGTGTTATGAACACTAATCTGTAGCTTCAGTATTTAATGACCACTACTACTTAAAATATCGTCCACTTTAGGCTTCCTTATTCCTTCTCCGCCCTCTCTTTCACCACTTTTGCACGCACCGCAGGGAACAGTCCGGAGTCTTCCCTAAAGATAGGGAAAAGTGTTTTGACTCTTCTTCCCATAAGTCGTAAATCAAGACTCGGGAGTTTGGAGAACACTCAAATGCTCTATAGCATCATAAATTTCAAACCTTCATCCCGAAACTTCCAATATTTCTGGACGCCGATATTTTCTGGTGCCTGGACACCTCTAAGTTTAGGTCTTTAGGCAAAGTGAGGTTAACGTTGCGTTTCGGTTCCGCTTACTCAGAGCGTGTAATCCCGGTAGATAGGTCATTTAAAGAAAAGTGCAGATAAGCGATGAAATAAACTTTTACAAGAAACTGATTAGATTATATAGTTAAATAAAAAAAAAAGAAGATAGCGGCATGAAATGAAAAGATTAATCCCATTCGGGACTCTCTCAGTGATTAAAAAAGGTTTATCGCAAGTGAATGAATAAGTGTCTCTTTAAAGTGAACAAGTTTCGTCACACTTCAGAATAAACGCTATAACTTATTATTACATAATGCGAAAAATAAAAGTAATTAATATTTCTTTCCACCTGGTTTTGTTGTATCCAACTACCTAAAAGTAATTAACATTTTAATTAAGTTTTAAATAGTACTCTATTCAAAATGCTTAGCAAAAATTAATTTTTATTCATTGATAATATTCACGTGCTAATTTAAGTATTTAATAATTATAACTTACCGTTTTAGTTATCTGATAGTCTATTTCAATTTTTAAGATTTTTTGTATGGCTTAAGTATAACATATTTAACTGTATCTCTTTTTTTCAGTTACGTTATTTTGTTTACCTTACGGAAAAGTCAATATGAGTTTTATATGCATAGCTTTAAATTGTATATTGTCCTAAATGACACTTTGACGTTGAAAAATGCTATAATTTAGAACCAAATATTATCAAATATATAAAACTGATATGGCTTCAAAGAAATACGCTATTCTATTTATAATGATAAATTTACTTTAGAAGGGTACTTGACCATTAAATAAAGAATGTAGAGTAAAAAAATTGTTTTGAAGAGCTTATATAGATATATTACAATAGATGGCAAATTGCAAGAATTTTATATTCAATTTTATTTCTTATACTTTCACGTTTACCTAACACTGCTTGCTCGAAAAAATTATTACTCATAAATTAATAGATAATATTATTTACATGAACATTAAACGAACAGTACTGCAATTAAGAATGGTTGTATTTGATAACTTTCATTCATATTCATTTTGTTGTACTGTAATTATTGCTTAACTAATAATGTCAGTCATAAGTCAAATTGATATGCTATTTAAGCACGTGTCCATGCCAATATATACAGTTAAACTTAAATAATAAATTTATTGAAAAACGAGTTGTTTAAACTTCACTTATTTGAGATATGTGCCTCTTCTTAGCGATAATTTTGCTTGAGCTGTATAACCAGTTAGAAGCAAAAGAACTCGAACTAACTGAAAACCAATTAAATAATTAAGAAACTAATTAAAGTTGTATTTGAGTAATTTTTAATTAATTAATGTATTGTTACATAAAAATGTTAAAATGGATTGATAATTGGAGTCAAAGTTATCAATGGATTGTAGTTGAAACTTATGATTATTGTTTTATATTTTTATTGTTTGCAAATAGTAAACAATTAATAACATTCATTGTTTATTAACAGAAACAAGAAAATTAATAGTAATTGTATCTTTTGCATTGAATAAACAATATAACAAATTAGAAAAATATACGAGTATTACATTGACTAACGGCATATTGGAGTAAAACATTGAACTCTTTGAAATTTAAACTTTCCTCTATAAACTGGTAACTAAGACAATGTCACTATTTTCAGTGAAAGCGAAGTTCAATATTACTTAAGTGTTAATTTCATAATTTCGGATTTTAAGAAGCTGATATGTTAGTACGATCTCCTGTTATGAATCTCCATTATCTTTATTTTTCTCTTAATACTATTATATTTTTATCATATATATAACTTGTTTTATAATATTTATTATGTCTGGTTTTCTATTCTGAACAAAAAAAAAACAATTTTTACTGCGAATATCTTCAAAAATATGTGAATAAAATAACAAGATTATAATTATAAATAACTGAAACGTATATAACTTGCTTTCCTAAACTTTTCCTTAATATAGGATTTATCTTCAGTACCCAGACACTTTTAAAAGTTTTTTACGAGACAGAAATGATATTGCTTAATGCTTGGCATTTAAAGTATTTTTTTAAATTTAGACAGTATTGTTTAATTGTTATTTGATTACTATTAAATTAGTGCTTTGCAATGGAATAATAAAATTTCCCAAATAAATCTCGGTGGAAAATTCGAAATAATAAAGGCAAGAATTTCTTAAAAATCACATGAAATAGAGGAGCAGTTAAAATGTTAGATAATTGCAAACAATTTTCAAAGTTAAAGCATTAAATCAAAAATAGTGAAACACTTACATAACGGCAATCTCTGAAGATAATTCAGTTGTAATGTCTTAGATATAAAAAGTAAATACAGATGTAATTTTTTATTAAATATAAATTTTACTTTTATATATAATATTGTATTCCTTATGATAAAAAAAAAAATTTCTGAATTCTCTTTAGCTGGAAATATTGTACATTAAGAACACTTTTATTTTAAAACAATAACGTGCTATTCCAACATAACTCAAATTTGTTCATGCATTAATATAAGAAATAATATTATTTAAAATATTTGCTAGATTATAGTTCTCTAAATTTAAAAAAAATCAAATCACTCTGCTTGATTTAAAATGATTATTTTAGTTGTAATAAAAGTATCTTGTGACCGGATATTGAAAAAGTTTGGCAATAAAATATTATTTGTCAATGCTTCTGGTAACTACATATTGTTTTTCAGAAATGCATCATCATATTGCAAGTATTTTTGTTGTTACTCTCATTTTTCAATCTGTTTCCATATTTGAACTATTTTATAAATGAATAAAAAAATAATGATTAATATAAAAAGACACTGATTACACACACACACACACACACATACACACACACACACACATACACACACACACACATATATATATATATATAGTGATCAATTTAAAAGAGTACACGCTTGTTTCTTGTATTATCCATATCTGTAATATATGTAGCAAGACTTTAACATCATTACTTATTTAATATGTCTATATTTAATATGTGGGTATCGTTTTTTTTTTTTTTTTTTTTTTTTTTTTTTTAAATAAGAAAACTAATTTTTGGAACATAAATTCGCAAGAATATCATTAGTAATTCTTAATCCGATTCTGCTCAAATAATTTGAGCAAATTGGCGGCATCTTTCAACATTTTTATTATTATTTTTATTTTTGAAAGCTCATTTCTTAAGAATATGAATGACAACAATAAAAATTGTCTGCATGAACCAATTCTTTTATTTTAATGAATTCCGAAGTGTACTTGGACATAATTCCTACTTTTATTACTTCGCTTGCGATACAAGATCATTACTCTTGGTTTTAACATGACGGAGCTACTCCACACTCGTCAAACCTAACAATGGAAAAGCTGAAGCAGTTCTTTGATGATCATTTAATTTCAATAGGCCTCTGGCCACCAAGATCACCAGACCACAACTCGTTAGATTTTTTTTGTGGCGTTATCCCAAAGATAGAATTTTCCAGAGAAGTCCTGCAAACATTGAAAATTAAAACAAATCAGAACTGAAGAAATCTCATCAATAACACCAATAAAGTTGCGAAGTGTGTCAAAATACTTGGTTCGACGTGTTCAGGTTTGCATTCAAAATAGCGGCGTACTTTTTCAACATTTACTGTAAAGAATAATAATGTAAAAAATTTGAATTAAATTGTGTTTTTTAAAAATAAATTTATTATAGGATTCAGTAACATTGTGCGTCTTCATCTTTTTCTGTTTTACATCACAAATTTAGATGCAACTGTCCGTCAGATTTAAGGCTATTAAGAAAAACCTACGGGTACTCTTTTCAATTGATCACCCTGTATATATATATATATATATATATATATATATATATATATATATATATCGGTATGCTTCGTTCAGTTACGTATTG
>BMAW01075997.1:36478-55252 GCA_019974015.1 Nephila pilipes
TATATATATATATATATATATATATATATCTGTGTATGTGTGAGTTCAAATGAATTACATATGTAAACAATTCAGAAACTACTTAAATGTTGAAAAGTTCATGAATAAAAACTTGTAAAGGAGGATGAAATAAATCAAAACATGAAGTAAAGTAGTTTGTAATTCTGTTTAAGAGTTTGGACGGAAATGAATGGTTAAACATGTTTTACCTTAGCAAATAACGTATCAAAAATATCATTATTTTAAGTTATCTTGCTTAAAATGTCTGTACTTATCAAATTTACGCAGTTTCAAAATTTTCAAAAATATAAATTATTAATTTTATTAAGATCTATCTAACTTACTTAATTGCATATATTTACATTAAATCTCAAATTTCTAAAATTCTTATTTTTCTATTATTCCTGCACGGCAGAGTTACATAATTCTTTATAATAATCAATGATCTACACAATGAGATCCATACTAAAGAAAAAATTCTAATTTTTTCTTTTCAAATTATGAAATAATTTAAAATTTTTAACTTAAAAAAATTCTGAAAATAAAATGAAGAATAATTTAACTATAATTTTACCACACAGTTTAACTCAGAAACAAATTGATTTTATAAAGTTTAACACTATAATAACCAAAACGGTTATTTTGACAGATACTTTGAGAAGCGATTATTCTTAAAATATTTATAATAGCTCACGAAAAATTCATAACTTTTATTGTTTTTTGGGGCTTTCAAATAATACCCATTTTTTCGAAAAAAATTATAAAAAGCTGTAAATTACAGTGTTCTAACAATAACGTCTTGAATTTGTCAAAAGGCTGTAATAGAGGTTTGATCCATCTATCTGCTACTGAAATAATCATACGTAACTGAACGAAGTACAATTTTCTCTCTCTCTTCTCGTGCAATATTAATGATTTAATTATTCATTTATTTAAAGTTTCCTTATTGTGCTACGACTGAACGACTGAAGTAAAACATGTTTTAAAACTTCCATAGATAAAGAAGTACAGTAGAAGTATAAATTTAGGGCATATACCAGGTGTGTAAGTATGAAACCGGAATTTTTGTGCAGAAAAAACACGTTTATTGTAATGATATGATACAAAGTAACTTATTCAAAGTATTGTCCGTCGCTATCTATACATTTTCCCCATCTTTCTGGCAATTTTTGGATTCCGCGCCAAAAGAACTGTTGCTCTTTTGAGGCAAACCAATCATCGAGACATTTTCGTACATCTTCGTAAGAAGTAAAGCGCTGCTCAGCAAGTGCGTGTCCCATCGATGCAAACAAGTAGTAATCGGATGGGGCAAGGTCCACTGAGTAAGGCGCGTGCTGAAGAATCTCCCAACGGAACGACTCTATCGTTTCCTGGACCTGTTTTGCTTTGTGTGCTGGTGCATTGTCATGCAGCAAAATCACCTTGTGTTGTCTTTGTTGGTATTCTGGTCGTTTTTCACGCAAAACTCGATCTAAATCGGTCATTTGTTGTCGGTTGAGTATTGACAGTTTCCCCAGATTTCAGTAGCTCGTAGTAGATTACGCCCTTCTGATCCCACCAAACACACAGCATTGTCTTTCGTCCTTAGCGGTTTGGTCTTGCCGTCGATGTTGATGGTTCACCCGGAGTAACCCATGACTTTTTGCGCTTAGGATTCTCGAAATATATCCACTTTTCATCGCCAGTCACAATTCGATGGAGAAATGACTTTCTTTTGAACCTGGCGAGCAGCATTTTGCATGATGTTTTGCGGTTTTCCTGCTGTCTTTCGTAGAGTTCATGTGGAACCCATTTCCCCACCTTTTGTATCTTTCCCATGGCTTTCAACCGAAGAGAGATGGCTTCTCGGGTCACCTTTAAGATGACGAAGGGAGATGGCTTCTCGGGCCAGTTGTTGTTGTGTTTGAGCGTCGTCTTCGTCCAACAAGGCTTGCAGGTCAGCGTCTTCAAACTTTTTCGTTTGTCTATCATGTTCTTCGTTCCTCACGTCAAAATCGCCACTTTTGAACCGTTTGAACCACTCGAAACACTGTGTTTTATCGAGAGCATGCTCACCAAATGCCTCCAGAAGCCATCGATGCGCTTCGGCTGCGGTTTTCTTCAGATGAAAACAGAAAAGTAGTGCTGTCCGCAAATCGTAATTTGTTGGCACAAAACTCGACATGTTTATCTCTAATAAACTAATGCTACTGAATGAAACTCGTGTTATTGTGAGTTGGAAATCTTTGTCGGATATCAATACAATAACAAGACACCGCTGACGTAATGTGTCGGTAACTGCATCGACATCTAGTGCCACCTATGGGCAAATTCCGGTTTCATACTTACATACCTGGTATATATATGTGTGTGTGTGTGTGTGTGCGTGTGCGTGTGTGTTAATATTACAGAAAATTGCAAAAAGTTCAACGTGACATGTAAGAAATTGGACCAAAATAGATGGATTAAATTTGCAAACTGATAAGTGAATGATTACATAGCGTTCAAATTTAACTATGAGAGAACAATTGTTAATTCAAAAGAAAGTAAATTAAATTAAAAATAAATTGACAAATGTATGTAGGTATGTTAAGGGAAAAAAGGAAATGAAAAAATAATTATGAAATGAAATCCCTCTCTCTAATTTAAACGTAAATAGCAAAATAAACTTGAGCCAATATCCATATCCTCGCATCGTGGCAGTCTTTGCCAGAAAGTCACTCTCTCGTTGCCACAAATACAAGAATGTGCAAGTGCAAAAGAGAAACAAACAGTAATGTTCTGATTTTTGAGATGTTTGAGATGCTTTGGAATTTCAACAAGTTAATATTCCTCAATCGTACTTTAAAAATATTATGATGGAAAGTGTCCTGAAATCATGGAACGAAATATATATTAAATCAAATACAGCAAGTATCACGAAAATAACTTTTTCCAGAAGTCAATATAAGAATGTCTTTCCGTCACTTCTTCGCAAGCTTTAAAGTTACGCAATTTCTTACAGGTCACTGTTAACTTTACAAAAATATCTGAATAGGTTCAGTTTAAGTTCGAATACAATTTGCAACTGCATTGCCGGAGGTGATGAGGACAATGAGCACATTCTATTTCTATGCTCCAAATTTGTCTCACAGAGAAATATTCTTAAATTAGCTTTGAAAAAATTAAACATTAACTGACCTCCAAATTTTAGTAATTTAATTTCTGGTAAAAGTTATTTTGTTATTTTTTCAAATATATTGAAGGTATTTATAATCCTTTTTACTTTTTGTTTTTACATTGTTCATTCACATGTTTTTTTTTTGTTGTTTTTGTTTACTGTAATATACTGTTTTGTACTTATTTCTATAAGCCTTTTATGATACTTGGTCTTACACAGGAACGTTGTTTGTTTTTCAGTAAAAACATATCCGTATCCAAACAATAAGAAATTTTATTAATTAATAAACATACATAAAAGTTAAATGACAGTTGCTATGAATAAATACATTAAAGAGTATTAGGATAAGTGAAAACTCTGAACTATTTTTTTTTTAATTTAAAAAAATATAATACTGAAATTTTAAGTTAAAGATAAATTACTTTTATTTAAACATAAAAAGATCAACAAATAAAAAAATGTCCTTATTTTGTGTAGTATTGAGACTCGCGTATAATTCTTAGAAATTCTTAGAAATCTCATAAATGTTCAGACAGAATATCGTGTCCGAAATTAATGCATTTCTTATTCTAGTGTGTAACTAGTATTAAATATCTCATATTTGCAGAACAAATGAAAGTGTAACAAGCGCTGTATTTTACATTAAATATCATTTTTAATATTCTAATTAATTACATTAAATTAGTATAAATAGTACTCTCTAAGTATCTAGTCGTTTAATTCATCAAACAGCTGAATATTTAATCACCTATATATTATAAATATTTAAAGAAGTTTAAAAAACATTATATTTGGTTTTTGAAAATATTTTTACATTTTTATTTAAAACAATTATCTTTCATATTCAATAATTTGAATTTCATTCTTTTTGGAAAACAGTTGTACAGTTCCTAAAAACAGTATTCTTGTAAGATCAATATCATTGCATAGGGAATCTACATAAGTATTTCTTTCGATTAAGGATAGTAGGACATTCGGGGGGGGGATAAAGTATCGAATATAAAACTATTTCTTTATGTGACATTTATGCTTTAAAATTACTAATAGACCTTATGTTTTTGTGTGCCTACTAATGATAGTTTATTCATTTTATTGAACTATAAAAGTCTTTTTTCAGTCAAAAGGGTTTTCTTTCCTTTAGAGTTAAATATGGAAGGAATTGTCAGATATATTTGTATTTAGGTGCCTTTTCTAAAAATAATATTCCTAAATATACAAATTATTTTACCCCTCGTATATAAAGTAATGCACAAAAAATACTGAACGAACCTCTTAATTATATTACTATATATTCTCTTGAAAAAATTGTAAATTTTTGAAATTTAATTTTTTTTCCTTCATAAAAATATTATTTCTTAAAACTTAAACATCACTCAAGGAAACAATATTTTTCGTTCACTATTTCCATAAATAACCTTTATAGAAGCATTAAAAGATTGGGACTATATAGTGGAATAGTTTTCTTTAAAATGGTACTTAAATGCAATTATATCTCACAAATCATGTCCCAAATTCAATTCAGAGGGGGAAAAACTTCGAAAAAATTACTTTTATAATGTTATAAAGTGATTGAAAGAATATTATTGATACACAAAATCTAAGCTCTACTACAATATGAAAATATATGTTTCAGAAAAAGAAGGAATCTTAGATTTGAGTATTTCATAATCCTTCACATATGCTCTGGCACCCTTAAATTCTAACTGTATCATATCTTGAATAATGCTTTGAGATATTTTGATAGCTAAGTTTTTCACACTAAATAATTATTTTTGTTTGCATTGAAATACAAACCCTTAACCACACACACACTTGAAAAACATTTACCTCTTCACAATCATAATTAGAACACATTTTCATTAAGCTAATTAGAGTAGTTAGAAAGGTGCGTAATTGAAATAAACGAGAATTTCTGTGGCAGTGACAGCGAGTAGAATTATTATGGTCTAAAATTTCAATTTTCACAGATATTAAAAGTGTGGAATTAATGCAAGACTGGTACAAGCTTAATTTACATTCGAAAGCGTTATTCGAAACATTTACCAAATTGAAAGATATTTGAAAGGACATTTGAAGCACAACTTTGAAAGCAATTTCAAGAAATCTCTTAAGGCTATAGCACCGACGTTCTGTTATATGTTAGTACCGAAGCAATTTGGCTCGGAATATTCTTAGCCTCTGGATACATTTTGAAAGTTCAAAATATTTCGAATTTTTGAAGATATATATTGAGAAATTTGTATAACATTTCGGAAGGCATGTTATTCCGAATACATACTAAATGACAGAATTAAATATATTTTAAGACTTTATCTATGTATCAAAGGAGAAAAACCTAAATTAGCGTTCAAAATATCAAATGTTACGATAAAAGAATTTCGCGAGCTATTTAAAATGAATATTCAATTTCTGCTTATCAATATTTTTTTTTCAGAAATCATAATATAACTTCAGCTTTTGAATTTCTTATGAACTATATAACTATGGAAATGTATATGCACATCATAGTGCTCTCGTATCGTTTTATTAACACTTATTTTGGAAAACAGAATAATTGCCTTTTTGGACTGAAAAGTTGAGTTTATATCGGAAAAAAAATTAACTAAACCGTGTTAATGTCCTCTTTTTATTCTGTTTTATACTCAATTGCAAAAATAATCCTTAATTATATACTGAAGAACTTTTTGTTATTCAATTTAAAACATTTCTTCCACATATAGTCAAACTTTCTTTCTTTGCGATTCTATTTCTGCAGTTGCCATCATTTTATTTTCTATATTTGTAAAGGTATATACATATATATATATATATATATATGTATTATTTTGTTATTACTCAAAAAATTTTAAATCAAAGTTACGATTAATTAAAGTAATGAAAAAAATCATATTTATTATAGTAACATTAAGTAAAAAAGATTTCGATCAGATTTTCATAAATAAATACTCTCCAACCCTATTAGCACTTATTCTAACTATTGTTTCTAATAGAGGGTATGTTTTCTGATACTCAAGTGCATTTTAAAATCAATGTCATGAAGGAGTGGTGTAAAGGAATTACTCCCATATTTTAAGGGAATCGGGTATTATTGTTGCAAGAATGTGACTTGGAAAGAATTTTACCCCGCACATACGTGTTATAACGTTTCAATACAGCCTAATATTGACCGGATGATGGTTGAAATGAGCTCTTACGAAAGTAAACAGCAAAGACTGCGTGAACTCAATAACGCTGATTTTGTAAAAGATATCAAGATACGAGATTGTTTATTAATATCGCATTGAGAAGCAACATAGGGGTTTGGGCAAACGACAATTTTGAATATCGGTCACGTGATGAGGAAGACACTTGAGCAGGCACTTTCCTCTCCAAATATCCTCATCACACTTGGGAGGACCTTGAATCAGTATTTAACATACATCAATCCCTCTACGCAGCAGGTCTATAGAGGCACCAGGGCTCGAACTTACAACTGGACGAAAACAATGCCGGCCGCGAGTCTGCGATCATGTTACACTAAGCTAGGATGGAAAATGGCCATGATGGAGAATGTTCATGGGACTGGTTCAGAGCAAGATATTGATGCTTGTGAATATTTTATCTGTCAACTTTGATTTTAGAACAATTTTTCGCTGATAGATGTATGGCTAAATCCTCCAAAAAACTTGCTAATAAGGTCTCATAAGACTACGAGTCCATTTACCCGGTGTCGAGTTACTGACATCGGCATTACGGAAATGCGAAAAATAAATCAGTGCTTGATGAAAGTTTTTATAATGATGTAAGGCATATTTTGGTCAAGTAAACTAACATTTACAGATTTATTGTTTATCAACTTTGCACTCAGAAGCAATATGAGGGCTATATATGATGGACTTCGTAATTTTGAAGTTAGGTCAAACGGCGAGAATTCCACCTGAGCTGGAGCACCCCTCTTCAAACTACCACCCTACGCCCTTGGGAAAACATTTAACATCGACAAGTTAAAAAGAATTTAAAATTGGCTCAAAGAGATAACATGGGGAACAAGAATATCAATTTTTCCAGAAGAATTTCCGAAAAGAGCTTCGAAAAGTTTTTGCTCAATATTTTCCTGCACAGATGATAAGAAAAATCAGTGTGCAATAAATTAATATTTAAAAGACAATTAGATATTATATGAATGATAGTAAAGAAATAAACACATAGCTTGGTTAAAAAGCAGGTACATGGTATTCTTTTTTATAAAAGACAGTACTTAAATTATGCCTTCTTTAGTTGAATTATTTCAATAGATTTTGAAATAACTTTAGTCATTGTT
This sequence comes from Nephila pilipes, assembly GCA_019974015.1. Lineage (NCBI taxonomy): Eukaryota > Metazoa > Arthropoda > Arachnida > Araneae > Nephilidae > Nephila > Nephila pilipes. The sequence continues at coordinate 43,918 of BMAW01075997.1, forward strand.
CAGTCAAAACGTTTCAATTAAAAAGTACAGAAATCGTTCTAATAAATAAACCTAACTTGTATTTTATATGGGATGTTTGTAAATTTTACGCCAAAATTTGTGTGTTGAAAGTTTCAAATGACTATTTTTCTGTAAAAATGCATGTTGAACTGAAAGTCAATTTTGGATTGTAAATATTTTAAAAAATATCGGTTAAAATTGTTTTGAACTCTTCAGGTTAGTCAGTAATTTAATTTAAACTTATGACATCGTCCCAATTGTATGCCGCACTCCAATAACATATGGATCAAAATAAGGAAAAATTAGTTCCACGAGTGAACTTAAATAACTGAAAAGAGTGGACTAGAGGGGGCTAAAAGCTTCCATCACATTCTATTATTAAGTAGCAAAAGCTCTAACAACAGACATTATTAAAATTAATTAATTATCCTTTTCTAAAAAAAAATAATTGTTATATTTTAAGCTTTTCCACTGTTTTTTTTTTTTTTTTTTTAGCTCATTCATTGGAAATTGCCTTCCTAGAGCATTAGGAAAAAAGAAAAATCTCAGCACGTAAAAAATTCTTAAGAAAACGGAACTGGTATAGTATAAGAATGTGTTTTCATAAAGCATTCATTTATAACATGCTTTAATCTACGTATTATGCATTTTTAAGCATTCTATCAATGTAAGGGTAACATACCAGTTTTAATATCTAACTTTCTCGCTCATAAGAAAGTTTCGAAGCCTATTGTGAACAATTTTTGAAGTTTTTCCCAATGTTTTTACATTCTATCTGATATCAAAAATATTCTTACTTGGACAATTCGTTTAGAATGAAAATGTAATTTAATCAGAGCGTCATTAAAATTAATAGTTGCCAGAACCTTCTTAAAAGTGTTAGTCTGGTTTATCTATGATGGTATAAAAGTCATCTTAATGGTCAGCCTATAACTTATAATTTACTAGTTAATATAATCAAAATAAAAAAACCAAGCTTGGGAATTATAAACTATGGAATACTCTACATTTCATTAGTGCTTATAATTAATTGTTATTACCGCCACGTCAAACCTAATTTAAAGGCATACTAGGATAAGTGAAAAAAAAAATTTAAAAGCTTGATTCAGTTTATTTGATCACATGAAGAGCAGTTGCTATTTATCAATACAATATTATGCATGAAGTTCGAACTTCCTTCACTATAACATTTAACATCCAGTTGCCCATAATCATCTTTATAACATTTTAATTTTCATGACTTTCTCATGCAGCTTTCCACTTCTTTTCTATGTGAATACAATATGTAGAACGGCTGCCTATTATAAAGCTTATTAATTATGTGAAATACCAACTAAATAAAATGTAAATTTACTGGTAGCCAAAGTAAATTTATTTTTCAGTTGTTTGTTAGGAAACTAATAGATTCATAGATTATAATAGTTATGATTTGAAAACATGAATGTTTGAAATTAAACTCTCGAAGAAATTAAATGTTAGACACTTATTCTAATGTTGGGAACCGAAGGATTCGACCAATAATTGTGCGCTGCGAGTGCACAAGTTTCTTTAAAAACCATCCTTTTATCTCTTATCCTATATGGATAACAAATGATGTGAAGCTCTTTCTCTTTTTTTTGCATAAGTTTGACTGTGTTCTTCGTCAAGTTGTTTATCTTTGCAATATTATTACTGCGTATTTAATTTAAGTTTTGTTTGTGATTTCCGAATTTTATTTTGTGATATTTTTTTATTGGGATATTTCATTTAGTTATCAAAATTACCTCAACGATTGGTATCTGCTGTTTGGTGCAGATGAAATATTTAAAAGTAATATACTACCGATATATGTATGCCGTCAGAGCATAATATTTATATTTATAACAAAAATGTTTAATGAGAAACAAAGATGAACTTGGTTTGTCTAATGTCTAAGAACAGTTCTTATTGTAACGAACCAACAAATATTACATGACATAAAAAGATACCATAAGGATATCGTACAATTAAGAAGCTATTCAAACAAGAAAATGTATATTAAGATCTTTGAAATAGTCTGTATCATTCAGAGAAAAGACAAAAAAAATTATTTTCTATATTTCATTATGTACTTTTTTAAATATGTACTTAATTAAAATTAAAGTATTTTTATCTGAAAGAGTTTTGTAACATTTCGAAGAGTATTCTGAAGAATCGTTATTTGAAATGCTGACATGAAAGCGAGAAATTTTCTTGCAAAACTAAAAGCTTGAGATTAAAAAAAAAAGTACGAGAAAGTCAAATTGTTCTGTTGTAAATAGCTATTAGACTCCCTTCCTCTCTTATGTATGGAACACATTTTGAATTCTCAAAGCTTTTCAAAAATAGATTTGTGAAGAATTCGAATCTAAAACAAAAACAAAATAACATACAAAATCAATTTTGCTCATTGATCTTCGCAAATAATAACTAATATTTCAAATGCAGCACAAACTTACGACAGAACTAGGCCTTTTGATAAATTTTAAGCAATTATTATAAATGCCACTTTAAATGTTATGCGAATAATTACGAAGATTATTCTTCTGAATTAGTTGTGCAAAAGCAGAAGAGAAAGAATAAAAATCCGTAGTGACTAAAAAAGGAAAAATAAATAAATTAACTAAAACTTTTTAATAAATATAAATATGATTGTAAATACTTTGACCGAAAAAAATATTTTAATTCAAGTTAAGGAAGGAGAAAGGGTAACAAGGAAGACTATCATAAAAGAGCCTGTTATTTTATTTCAAAACTACGATCTATATGTCTTGGTCATGTCATGCCTACATCTGGCAATTCTCATAATATTAAAACAAGCAAACAATTTTTTTAGAGAAAAATCCTGATCTTTCTAAGTTTTAATCAAACAGTGATCAAAACAGCTACTAAAATGGTGCAAAAGAGTTGGAGATTTCCATGGAACGTCCTTTGCAATGTTTGTGTTTTTGTGTGTGTATGTTTGATATGTACAAATTAATTATCACTACACCATTTATTGCAATATTTTGATGGAAAAATTACTAGACCTAATGGATACTGAAGAGAAATTATACAGTATGTTTCAAAACAGTGTACTTACAATTAGCTTTGAAAATATATACATAATTTTGTCAATGTTTTCGTTATATAGATCAATGTAGACTTAAAATGTAGTATAGATCAACGATATCTATATCTCTACGAAATGTGAACTGGAATTTGAAATGAGACATTTCATCGAGGATTTCGCTTGAGGATCCTGGGAAACTGAATCAATCTAGTTGTTTAATGACCACAAATGGAATTTTGAGTTTATACCTTTTGACAAAAGACCCATCAGGAAGCTTGAAAGTATTTACAAAGAATGTTATCAGAGTATACGCAAAGCGCATGTTTTGATATTAAAATTCAGTTATCTTATTGGCAAGAACGACAAAATTTTTCAGCATAATGAAAAATATTGATTTTTTCCTGATGAATTTAAGAGCATGTAATTGATTAAGCGTTGAAGCAAATCCATGTTTTGATCATCCCTAAAACATTACAATGGTTATGTTGGCTAACAGCCGAAACCGTGTGAGATACTTGGGTCTTCGAAGAATTTTAAAATCCGGACAAGTAACTGACATTGAACAATATGCTCTTAAATTTAAATCTATTACGTTAAATTTGGAAAAACTAATAATTATAAAGATCTAAGTGTGACTGGTGTTCAGTTATACTTACTGAACCAATACTAGAGTAGTTGTTTCTGATAATGAACTTTAAGTAATGGCTAAAGACATTCCTCATGATATTGATATTTTAAGATTTCTGTACCGTTCTCAAACAATGCAGTTAATTACTGAACAATTAGATACCGCTTGTGGCAACAACCCACTTGATGAATTCATAAGATTTAGAATAACAATTAGAGTTGTATTACCTAAACTTGAAACAAAAAGTAAATATCTTATATTCTGTACGAAAATTAAACTAAATACTTGAATTTAATGGTCGGGAGGTGGGATGACCCGATACACAGACACCTACACTAAATGAGTGCTGTGTTTTTTGTAGCGGAAAAAAAAAGCAAAAGACTACTTGAAAACTTTTTAAATCAAGAAATTATTATAAATATCTCGATGGCAAATAAGCTGTCAACGATTACGTTGTAGGAAGTTAAAATTCCACGCATATGCCTACAATTACAGATAATGTTTTCGTATATAGGCGAATAAATTGAATAAATTGAGGTAAAAAAATTTGTTGAACCTAATCTCTCTTATAAATTCTACCACTTTTAAGTATATTTGTTAAATTGTTTTATGTAAATTTCATATATCTTTAAAAACAAACATTCATTTTCAAATTTTAACTAAATATAAAAAAAAATTAAAAACACGCATATACACATATTTAGATAGATCTTCTTACTGATTGGGTAATTATTAGAGAGCCGCTCTCCAAACGAAGAGCAATAAAATGTTTTCGGAAACAATTTTTCTTAAGTGATGCACAATGAAACAAAACAAAAAAAATGATTATTTTCTTTAAAACTATGCCTCTCTTTCAAGAGAGAGCAACTAATGTTTAAATTTATTTTCAGAACTATAAGTAACATATTATATGGAACAAAAATCATTCATAGCTGAATTATTTCTCAAAAGCGATTGCTTCAACGTTAAAAAATATTTTCTGGGAATGCAAGAAGGCATGCAATCAAGCGAGAAATATTACATGGCATTCATACTAAATGTTATGACAAACGTTCTTTTCTAACAGCTGGTAGTGACTGCAATCCGGTACACCATCGTGATCAAGGAAAGAATTTGATGAAATACGTGCCCCCAAGTGTAATTAACTTATAACAGGAGGAATCTCAGAGTTTTGTTTCAAGTAATCTACTGAGTGAAAACATTTATTTGCACTGATGACTTGTAATTCTAAAATAAAACACATATTTTTACCAACCCTTTTGAAATAATATATGATTCGCTTTCTCCTAATTCAAACTTTACAATGATATCTTCTTATTTTTACACACACAACATATATATATATATATATATATATATATTCTATATGGTATTTGTGTCAACGTTGATCAATTTTATAAAATCTAATTTACAATGCAAATGTAAAAAAAAAAAAGATTAATGCTAAAAATTATAAATCATAATATATATACATACACACACACGCATATATATATACATAAATGTGTGTGAGTGTGTGTGTGCGTGCGTGCCTGTATGAGTGTGTAAGAATTTTTCTGTAGTTGTTTTACATATTTAATACATTTTTGTGTTAAATATTTTTAAATAACCTTCGCTAAGATCTTTTCTAACTTTATTTTAGATTTTTTTTTCTTAATTCTGAATCTTATTCATAAAGAGGGATATTATCGTTTGGCTTAATGTTGTTTCTTTGACAGCAATTTTTAGTTTGTAATAAGAGGAAACATTTCAGCTGTTTACAGGTAAGGGTTTTTTTTCGGGGAGAGAGAGAATAATGTCTTGTTTTATCTTTTACCTTTAATTATAATTCCTTGTATATTAGGGCTGTGTCATTTTAAAGTATGATAATTTACTTTTCTTTGAGTTTAGATTTAAATTAGAGTTTTCTGAAATTTTATATTTATTTTTTTTTTATTTTTGCTTGCTTATTTATATTAGGCTATGCCTTTGTTTTATGGAACTATATTAATGATTGCGAAGGTTTAATCATTAAAGCATGTCTAAGCAGAGATCCATTGTCCTAACTCCAATGTGTGCTGAAACACTCACCAGACGACGCTATGCGTAAAGAGCACCGTGGAATAAAAAGACAACGGGAGTCTTGTCTTGAAGGCCATAGAGAAAGACTGGAGATTTCGGGAGCTCGAGGCGCTGGAGCGTTCGTTACAATAAGAAAATTGGTTTTTCATGAGAATTAAGGAGTTACATGTTTTGTAAAGCTCTAGGGCCCTGGAACCTTACTGTAGTATCTTCATAAGTTATATTACATTTATATTTGTCATTCGTCCAATTATGGCTCATTAAACGTTAGCCCTTCAGAGTACTTATTTGTCCTTATTTATACCTCCGCGTCTTTCACCACAAAGTGTGGTACCCCAAGACAATTAATATTGCCAACCCCCTATACACACACACATATATATAAATATATATATATATATATATATATATATATATATATATATATATATATATATATATATATATATATATATATATATATATATATATATATATATATAATTCATTTCCTAAGTATTCTACAGAAATTGATAAAATAAATTCTAAAACATTTTTTTTTTCAAGATTACTTTTTCTGTTTTAAACACAAAGTAGAATTATTAATGATAACAATAAAGTCTGAAATAACTCTTGAAACTTTACAGCAAGAAATATTCTCTCTCTTACAAAAAAAATGCTTAGAAAATCCAACAGAGCATAAAAGTAACAGAACATGAATAAATATATATTACATAAATGATTAAAAATTGAGATTTTTTTTTCTTACAATTTTCTATGTGTGTGAAGAATTAACTGAAAAAAATATATTGCGAAGTAATATAATGCATTTATATCACAATGAGCCTCATTTATGAAATTTATCAAATGAAATGTAGCATAAAAAGTTTCAAATAAAATATTAGTCATCTCTAAATATTATGTAGTATGAACATCATAAACATTTCCACCCAAGTGTTTCGAAACAAATTGCCTTTCTACTTAATTTCGAAATAAACATGTATTTTATAGTTAAAGGTATTTTTTCGATACCATGCAAATTTAGATATTACAGTTTGATATAAAAATTGCCTTATTTCGAAACCTAAGTAATATGTGTATTTTGTATCGGAAAGTACCAAAGTCACCCAATCAAACCTTTTATTAATGTCGCAAAATTTCTATTCATGGCGCATTTTCTTCTTTAAAATATGTAATATATATTCAATAACTACTAGATATTCAGCATGAAAAGTTATATTTCTCTGATATAAAATGACGTTACAAAAAGTAACAATTTATTCAAATTTCCTAATTAATTTGTAACGTAGCATACACATGGAATGTTTTTCAAAACGTTACACATGCAGCTAAAACTTACATAACATTTTGGATATGGGAGATCATCATGGGTAAAATTATCATCATTAAATCTAAATAAAGGTATAACATAGATACAGTTAAAATATTTTTCACATCATCCTTAAATTTTGAATTGTGGCAGGGGTAAATCTAGTCGTAGTAGAACAGTCGTAAATTCGCGGCCAGTGTTATTCCCTTCCAGAAATGTGTTCAAGTGCTGATATCAATATAGACCCACTCCATACAGTGGAGCTGATGTGTGTTGAATATATTGAGGCTGCAAATACTGCTGTTAATAAAGTCTGAAAGAATGAAGAGAGAGATGACAGCTCAAGTGTCCTCCTCGTCACCTGAATGAGGTTCAAAATTGAGAGGGTCCATTGTGCTATCAGTACTTGTGATGCTTCTAAACGCGATATCATGGAAATTAAATCTTGAACCTCATGTGGAACACCTTGCTGTATATATATATATATATATATATATATATAATGTATTTCATTAAGTCAACATTCCTTTAATCAGCTCAGGTTTAACGTCCATGCAATTGTAATGTAAGTTCAATAAATTTGTATCGCAAACAAAGCTCTTTTTTCAAAAATATTTCGTAGTTTTAAAAATAAAAATGAAGCTTTAATATCTGAAAAGTCAGAATAAAATAAAAGATCAAGCGTAATGAATTTATTTTATGAGTGCATTTAAGCACTCTGACATTAACATATCGTCGTTTATCGGAAAGTTCAAATTGCAACAAGAAAATAAAACGGACTCCAAATCGATAATGAAAATCGAATTATTAACCCGAAATAGCTTACAATTTATTTCACAAATATTAATTAAATGTCAACAACTTTACGCGACTCATTAAATACTCATTTTAACTTGATTAAAGTGGAAGTTGTTAATTAAATTCAAAAGACTCAATATCGAATTTTGAATTAGGTTTCTCCTGATGTGCTTTATATTTATTCTAAAATTACTACGTGTGAACTCTATACTTAAGAATTTTGTGATAATAATAATTTATTAATGTTTTATGAAATAAATTATGATTGATAACGATAGGTTTGATGATAATTGTTCATGAAAGATTGAAAGCAGATTAAATTTTTTTTAATAAAGACTGATGATTCCTCATTACTTTTCCAATATTTCTGTACGGAAATTCTTTTTCTAATAAAGCTAAAGTACGTTTTTTTATACAATTGGCGAATAAATTATTCAATGTTTCTATACATATATTTGTGACATCTGTAATAGATTTTATAATTAATGAAAATATTTTTATTGATTTCTTTAGGTTAAAAAAATTACAAAAATACTAAATAGTTCATAATTTTCGTTATTAAAATTTTGCACTTGTTAAATTTAGCATCATTTGTACAGAAACATTTCTAATACACTTTTATATTATAAACAATGAGCTTAATTATTTCTTGAATAGTTTACATCAACAGTTTTCTGTGTTTACAATCGAGTATTCTTTAATAACACACAAAACATATAAAATATATATGACTTTAAAAAATATGTGATGTGTATGTTGTCAAATAAGTTGATTTACGGGTTTAAAAATGATAGTATAAAGTTTAAACTACATAGTAAAATACAAAAAGTACGTTTTAAATATTCCGAAATATTCCTGAAAAACTTTTTTTTTCTTTAACTCAAGAAATAGTTTACTTGTTATTCAAAAATTATTTATATTTTATTTGAAAATATGATAATTATTTTATTTACATTTAACAAGAGAATTCAAACACTATAAATCTATTTTTTTTTCTCTCGGACTACTGTCTATTCTCTCTATTCTTCTAGAACTTTTCTCTATTCTTATAGCTACTAAAGTTTACCTTTTTTGTTAAAATTTCTGATAATTTAGATTTATGTATCGAATTTTAATATTATATCAATTGGTTTATCAGGTTTTGCTTATTAGATTCAAAGCTATTTAAAGTTAAAACTGACTTAAATTTATTTTTAAAAAAAATTAAATATTATAAACTATTGTTTAAACTTGTATAACTTGTTTTCTTCTTTCTAGTTAATCACATTTCAAGCATTAAGACGGAAAATTATATGATGTAGAACTTAGTGAATTTCGAGTGATATACATTCTTTACTCTTTGCATAATGTACTTAAATCCATACCTTGACCGCTGGTCCCTTGCAGAACACAGTGTAAAACCATCAGCAGCCAACACGTGCTAATCACCATCATGTATATCGTCAAATCCCTATTTCATTTCCCAAGAAGAAAAACAATTTTTGACCGCACTGATCATGGATAACATATTTTTTTCAACTCAATGAAAACTATTGTAATCGATGTCCTTATTTTTTTTCGGGCAATATTTATAAGAGAGAGAGTTTCTCTACGAGAGATGTAAACGAAACTTAAAATTGAAATATTGCTTCGGCAACCGTTTTGCCTCGCTTCCTGGGAATGTAATGAGAGCGGAGTCGTGCCGGATAAACGGCGATAACGGGGTTTGGCGAAAGGAATAGGTGACAGTCTATAGCGCCAAATCGCCAAATCGAAAGGCCAGCGGGGAATGAAGTGTGTGACGCTAACGTTAAATCAGGAATTGTAGCCTCAGGAAGTGTGATTCATGATATAAACACTAATATTAAAATTTGTTGTTTAGCGTTCTTAAAATAATTTTATGATTTTGAAAGAAAGGACAATGCATATAATTTATTTTTAATTAAAATAATATAATTAAACATAACATTTTTTTTTTCTTTTTTTACTTGAATTAACAAGGAACTCGGGCAATCAGCTTACCGATTTTTTTTCCGAATTAAAGGCATTAAAAAGTGCCACTAGTACAGAAAGCAAAAATAGAGAAACTTTATTAGAGAAACTCTTCTTCAAAATAGAAAAACTTTCTCCGAGAAACTCTTCTTCAAAATAGAGAAACTTTTTCAGAGGAACTCTTCTTCAAAATAGAGAAATTCTTCTCGATAAAAATTGATGTTTAGTGATATTACATTTTAGATATTACTTCAAATTTCCCACATCAGCCAATACACATTAGTCTGATTATTAAGGTACCGAACTGTGAATCGTTTAGCCTTGCGTTTTATCCTTAAGTCGTTTTACAACCGCAATGTTCTTACACTTTTAAATTTATTTTGTTTTTGCCCTTTATGTAAAACTTTTTATTTCAGTACCAATTATTGCATGCACACACATTTTTAAGCCCTCATATTCAATATATGTATTTGCTTACTGATTTAATTTATACGTATCACAACTAACTATTTATGGAAAATTTCTATAATTTAACAAATATAAATAACTAATAATAAGAAATTAAATTAAAAACATATCAATGATTAGATTTGTTTTCAAATATTCATTTTGTTGAATTATACACACCTACAAATGCACTAAAGGCATATTTAACATTTCTTCATTGTTCAAAAAAGTTGCACTTTGTCTGTAGGAACACATTAAAACGAGTTTGGCTTATATAAATTCTAGGTCATAACAAATATTTTATTACTGCTTTATTTAATTACATTTTGAATATTTATTAAAATATATAGATCATTTTATGCATTTTATATCATCTCCCAATCTTTTTTTTTAATACGTAAGCAATTTTTTTTGCATCAATATTGAAATTTATATGTTTGAAAGGAAGTTGGAAACTAATTTGCAGTTTCCTGTGACACGTTTGACCAATTTAGTTGGGATGTTTTATACAAATAAAACCGAAAATAATCCTAAATGCTTTTACTGACATTCCTAACTAGATGACTCAAAATATTTTAAGGATTGTGAGTACTAATTTGATACGAATTCAGATTTCTTTTAGCATCACAGACTTATATATATATATATATATATAATATTTATAATTTCTCTTAAATTTTTTGTTTAACAATATTTAAACTACTTGTTTAAATGTGCTGGGGTTCTTAAAAATTATATATAATCCTTTCAATTACAAATGCCCTTTACCTGTATATTTTAATATTATAGCTAAGAAGATGTTCTATATTTTGAATAAACTTACATGCATTCTTAATGATAATGTTTTAATTGAAAATAATATTTCTTATGTTTATTAAGTATGTTATTAAAATCGAATATATATATATATTATAAGATTTATTCTTGTGTTTAAATGTACGAAATTCAATATTTTGTTCTCTATTTTATATACTCAGATATTACGTATATCAATAAAAAGTTCGTAATATCTTACATTCCATGGAAGAAAATATTTTCTAATTTTTCATTACATAAAAAACCCATTTATATG
>BMAW01075997.1:60510-77982 GCA_019974015.1 Nephila pilipes
TTCTCGAGAAAATCTTACTTAACAGCTCATTTTGTAATCGAAGGGATTGTTTTATAATTTTAACTTGTTCTATTAGAAAATTAAGTATTCATAGATGTTTTAATTAAAGTAGATTATCCTCTCGATCAGGCGTTGTTTAACTTAGGTAGGTACACTTTCAAGTGCAGTAGTCAAGAAAAGAAGCATATGAAACTTCGTCCTAAAATAGACATTTACTGATGATGTTTGGACTAATTTATTTCTTAAATCTTGAGCTAACTTTCATCGAAATCACCTCTTTAATGATCCATGAAATTAAATGTAGTTCTAATAAACATTTTTAAGTGATGCTAGATAACAACTCAATATTAATTATGATTATTCGGTAGATTTCTTTATTCAATAATCTGGATAGAATTAATACAAACAGGTGTTGAAAAATAAATACATGATTAAATATCATAACAGATCTAGCTTACAATTATTTTCACCCTTTTTTAAATCATTAAACCTCCAACATTTAATGAAAACAAGACAAAAATTCAAATGAGTATCTTACCGATGGTAATACCTTATAAATATTCGATACATTCAAATTTTTGATAATCTTGTTTGAGTGAAGAGAAAATAATAGGATTTGAAAAATAAACTTTTGAGTTTTGTTAAAAAAAAATCATAATAACTAGCTTCCGTTTTTAAAAGGAATAAACATCCTACTCATTACACAGATTGTCCCGTTTAGTAGGGTACATAAACAAAAAAAAACAATAATTAGCATTTCCATTAGCTCATTCCCGTAAAACGGTGGCCTAATGTCTATATTTTGAGATAAATGCATGATGCGGGGATTTTTGGCACACAAATATCTTTACTTGGTCTCAGGAAAAAAACTCATGTTGTTCTGAGGTTTGTTGAATATTAGATAGTGATTTTGGCACAAAGGAGAATCAGGAGGGAGTTTCATAAAGCTCCACAAGGGATAAAATGTTAAAAGCATAGCATGATACATTTCTGGCTACATAATGTGTACTGAAATCATTTCGCATTGCTTGTGAAAGTGTTTCAGTAAAACAAATAGAAACAATACGCTAGGCGTTCGCTGACGGTTCTAAAAAATCTATCAGTTGACATCATTGAAAGGAAAATTTTATAATGTTTATTCCATTATATCTCTATTTTTTGTTTAAATGTTGCACACACATTAAAATAAAATACTTTTCAACGGGGTTCGCTGTATAATTTTTATGTATAAAATACAATATAAATTAGAATAAAAAATAAAATAGTAAAATGTTTCTAAGCAACAATCCATCAAATATCTTATTTTGCCTATAACATATGATTAAAATGGAACATATTTGTACAATCAATATAAGAATGAAATAAAGTACTGATAAAAATTTATTTATTTTATTAAATATATTTATATTTAATGCATTAAACAGCCTATAACTTTTATCATTCTACACTCTTTTATTAATAAAGTATTTTTTTACTTGTAAATTAGTCGTTCGTTTAAAAGAAACAGAACATTTAATCAATCGTTCTAAAATGTTGGCTTCTTGGAATATATATATATATATATATATATATATATATATATATATATATATACAAATATTTTAAACATATTATTGAATTTTTAAGCTAGATACAAACTTGCAAAATATAATTCATATAATAATAATTTAGCGAAAAAAATGAAAATTATATATAGTAAATTAACAATCGTTATTTTCGTTCTTCATATTAAAGCACATGAATACGTTCAGAGCCCGTTATATTTTTAAAAAAAGCCTCATTTAGAAAAAACATTTATATCATTTTTAATTTTAGTTTCTATATCAATTAATTAAACTAATCTGATATTTGCCATAAATTATTTAGTTTTCAGAAAATTGACAAATTTTTAGAGAATTTCAAAGAAATATTAGAAAAATTGCAGAAAATATATATGAAAATCTATTGACTTAATTTGTGTAAATTTAGTATCAATATTATCCTCATATATAAACAGAGAGATAATATGATCTAAAATCTTTTGTCTACTTAAGTGAATAAGAATTTTAGAGCTTGTCGAAGAGGTATTACAAGAAATTTGACATAATTTACAACACTGTTATATAAATATCAGACCATATACTCTCATTGAGAACATTCTTTAAGTTCAATCTTCAGAAACCCTTATGAGAAAAATAAATACCAAGTTTCAAAAAAAATTAAATCGTAATATTCTAATTTATTATTTTTGAAGTTGTTAAAATATGCTAAAAAACTGATTTTGAGAAAAATGCTTTTTTAGTACAATTTATCCCATATTTTCTCTCTCTCTATATATATATATATGCGAAATCATTTTCTACAACCTCATCAATTTTATAGCTTAAACGTTCCGTTTGTTCAATTTTAAGCATTTTTTTTCTTTTTTGATTATCTATTTTTTTTCTAGCAACTTTTTCCATTGACAAATAGTGTCGTTTTGACTCTGTTACTCGAACTTCATCGAGTTCCGCAAAACCGTTCAATTTAAATACACCAATATTCACACAGAAATGATTTAATATATCTAAAAAAATCCCAGAAATTCCTTATTAAACTGAATTACTGCCCTGTATCTTCCAAATATCAGTGTTGATGGTACAGAGAAAATTTATTTTGATACCAATTTCCACTTAATTTAATTGAAGTAATCTTTTGCATTTTGCGTTCTCGCTGGAAAAAAATGTTCTAAGAAACTTTCGTCGCATAAGTTTATGTATATTAGTTTGGTAACATTAATCAAATTTTGTGTAAGTCTTTTAGACTTATCCTTTAAAATTTTCTCATTTGATATGGCTTGCTGATATTTTCACCACATTTCCGATCCAACAAGGCAATCATTATCCATACGTTGGTTGTTTTGCATTTGAACAACAGTGTATGTCTAATACAATCACATTTTGTTACAGTGTTATAACCGTAACAAAATAAGAGTCAAAATCTCAGTGTCATACCCAAAATTTCCATTACAAAAAATATTTATGCACTGCAATTTCGTCATTTCGACATATTTTACAAAAATGCGATAAAGACCAACAGATTCCATAGCACTCAATGACCCTCACAGACTCTGACGCACCACTAACTCTTCTTTCAAAGCACATAGGACAATAAAGCCGCGAAATTACATTCCTAAGAATTACTAAGTTAAAAAAAGCATTTTAATCATTTTCTGGAGCATTAGTAAGTTCTAAAGAATTAATCAGTTTTGTTTCAATCAAAACTGAAGTAATCTAAATCGTTACTATTTTTTTTCATTTTCGGAAATTAAAACTTTATTAGAGAACCGATTTCCTTTGAATACATGTTTACGGGAATGTTTTTTTATTTCTGTTATTTCCCATAACTATAAGAATTCTAATGAAAGCTAATAATTCAGTGATATTCTATCATAAAAGCAGACAACTTCCTTTTCACAAATAAATAAGCTGCGTTGTTATTAAAATAAATTGCATGTGAACAAAAGAAAAATTTCCAGATTTGATTAAGTTCTACATTGCCAGATACAATCAAATTGAATATCTTAAATATTAAATCAAAGGTTTGTATTATTACATTTTAAATATATATATATATATATCTGTGAGTGCATTTGTGTTTGTAACGGTAAAAGTGATTAATCCGGTGATAATTACCGGTGTTTATGTCCCGGTCCATAACCACCAATATACCGTAATTATGTATAATCACCACTAACTTTGGTAAAGTTGATAAACTATTGAGAATATATCAAATTTTCCGATAATTTTATAAAAGCCCCAACTCTTATTGGGGATTGTAATAAATTCAGATTATTTTGTAGAGTAACAATATTTTAATTCGTAAAAAATAAAAAATTTCAAATAACATTATTAATATCGTTCTTAAAAATTAGAAGAACGTCGTTATGATTTACAATAAAACTTACAATAATATCTCAATTTAAAAAATTCAATATATGTGTTCATTTTGTATTATACTTTCAGTAGATATCTTAAAATTGATATATTATATTATAAAATATTTTATGTAATATATGTCGTAAAAGGTATTGAAAAATACAAATCATCAATATGGCTAAAAATAAAATAAATCTTAGCTTGTTATTTCACTAAATACTTTATTTTTATCGAAACAAAACAGAACTTTGAACATGAATACTATTATTCACTTTTATTAACAAGTTGTCATATATTTCTTTCGTCAGAAAACTATTATTCGCTTTCTTAGTTTCCAAAACATTTAATAACGTGGAATTAAAACGATCATGCATATCGTCCATTATTTAATATTTCATTTAAAAAAAAAACTTCTATCCAGCATGAAACTAAAAATACTACTGAAACACGTGCACCTGACATCATAAATTTTGGAAAATGTATGGATTTTTTTACATTACCCATTACGAGCTGGGGATTTCATAAATTTACCGGTAAATGTAATACATGTTCAATAATTTATCACATTTATTAAATTTATTGGTGATTATGAATAATCATTAATAATTATACATAAGCACCAGTTTATGACATTTACCGTAACATATATATATATAAATTTGTGTGTGTTTAAGAGAAGAAAATGTGACGTTTTGCAAAAATTGACCTTTTCAACGAATTTGTATACCTTAATCAACATCTTTGAACTGATTTTACTCAATAATAATTCATTCGTAAATGCGTTTAAACATGTTTCGTCTTTATTAATCCGTTTCTTTGCTTTCTTGCTCAATGTTATCATTATCCTGAAAATATTGTACAGGCATGCATCTAATACATTAACATTTAATTAGAATTAATCATTTAAGTGCTGAAATTATAATTGATGCGTTGAAATACTAATGTTATATAGAAGCTAGTTGTCCATATTGTGAATTTCGATACGATATAATAGTGATGATATAATAGTGATATACTCGTAACATTGAGCACGTATTAGAGCTTCTAGCTAAATGGTTCCTATATGCTCATATGATGTATATTTAATCAAGTATCATTTCATAACGTGCTACTAATGCATGATACGGCATTTCAAATTTTGATACAAGTTACTGAACCTTCCATTTTTATGCAGTATTAAATATATATATATATATATATATATATATATATTTAAATAATATAAAATAATATATATATATATATATATTTAAATAATATAAAATAATATATATATATATATATTTAAATAATATAAAATAATATATATATATATATATATTAATAAACATAATTTTAAATTGTACAAAATCATTAAAATGATTACTGGTTACGATCTACAGAAACATATTGAAATGTTCATAAAAATCTACATACACTACAGAGTTAATTGAAACAACCAATAAATTATAAAAGTAACCAAATGTATAGAATTAAAAAATAGTATTCAAAAATATAAACAAACAAGACATTATAAGGAAAAGCCATATATAACTACAAATACAAATTAAACATAATCATCTTACTTCAAAAATATATAAACCCTTAATTAAAAATTAGAAATTTGTTAAATACAACTCTATGCAAAACGTAGCATATCTTAAGAAAAAAAATATAAATTTCGTATTCAAAATTGTGATAAATAAAACTCAGAATTTGAATGCAATTTCATTAATATTCAATGAGAGAAAGGAATTTAATTGTGGTTCAAACACGTTTATTAAATACAGTGAACTAAAAATTTATTAATGAAAATTAAAATAAATTCAATCGGAAATTTGAATGAATTTTATTAACATTTTTCTACCATCTCTAAATATATTGCTAACTATAATTTGTTTTAATATTGAAAAAATATATAAAATTCGAATTATTGAATGTAATGAATAAGAGAATGAGAAATATTTTTTTCAATTTAACTTGCTTTATAATGATTATGATAGACGTCATTAGAAATTAAGTAATAAGGGTTGTGTTCAATCAAATTACAATGAAAGTAAAAAACCAAAATTATGTATGAATATGCATTATAAAAACGTACATAATACATTTCACGTTTTAAATGATATCTTAATATGATGATAGCCAAAAATTTGTTTTAACTTACTTAGAAAAAGTATTTATTTTTCAGGATATTCGTAATATATAAGTACGTTACGTAATTGACAATATGATTGCCCAATTTTTGACGAAACTTAAATACAATATAGGGATTCCATTCACAATCAACAAAATGTAATTTAGTTTAAATTCAATTAACTCAAATATTTCATAAAGTTTAATCAATTTTATTTTGAAAATAATAATGCCATTTTTGTTCTTCGCTTCCAATTCTATGTTTGGACTCATCTAGTTTTTCAGCTAATATCTGATGATAAAGGAATCAGAATGCTAAAATTAAACATAATTTATTAACTGCACATTATATTTACACTCATTATATTTATCTAGTTTCTCTTATTAGTTATATTTTTAATAGGATATTTCTCAGCTATATAATTCCTTTATACAAAATAAAATTATACATATTTTCATATTTTAACATAAAATGTTAACAATCCTTATTTTTTTTACAAAAATTAATCAATAAATTTTATGCTTAAAAATATCTTTAAAATTAAGTGTTTAATTCTTTTAAAAACTTTTAGAAATATGAAATTTTTGCAAGGTGCAGGAAAGTTGATATCCTTATATAATTCTTTATATTCTTCTTAAAAGGCCAAACATTATCTGCTAATATATTATGCATATATTTGAATAACTTATAACATGTTTTCTTATACCTTACACATAACATCTATCTAATTTTACGATGCTCTAAATCTTCTGAGATTTATTTTACTTTCATAACTATTTCATAAAGTTTAAGTTAGAAAATACTGTACGTCAGAATTAATTTAAAATGGAGTATAGTTAAGTTTTAATGAAGTTCAATAACTTTAGATTTTTTAAAGAACTTTTGAATAGCAAGGAATATTTTATAGAAATGAATAATATAATGGAATGTCTACCATGATTTAACTTGACTTCATATCAGACTAACTTGATTATAACAGCACATACATAAAATTAGTTACTTAAAAATTATTCTTTTCCAAAAAAATTGTATTAAATTTACAGAAATTTATTATAAGCCTATCTAGGTTTATTAAAATTTACATGCTTATAATTGGAATATTTAATTTATGTAATTCATTATGCCATTATGTACCAAAACACTTCTCAACAGAAAAAAAAATAACAACTAAACAGAATTATGCCATTTCAAAATAGCATTTTTCAACTCACTTTGAAATATATTTGTAATTTTGAGTATTTAATAGTTTCCAATTTTATTTTTTTAAAAAAAAACAAATTTTAAGGTAATTTTTCTTCAAACAGCATAAAATCGTAAAATAAAATACTTTTTAAAAGTATCCCAGAAAAATTTGGACCATAGAATACAAAAAATTCTTGTTTCAGAAAATATATCTTATATATTATTTCTAATCTAGAGAAAATAGCGAATTATAAAAAATATATATTTATCATGATTTCAGATTTTAAAAAAACAGAAAATATCTCATGAAATATTAAATATGCTTCAAAAGATTAATTCTGATTAGCCTAAAAATAAACAAATAATTTGTCATAAAATAACTAGTTTTTTTCACGAATTATTCGCCGTTTTAAATAGGAAATTATTGTTAAATTTAAATACAGTCTTAAAATTTTATAAACGAGTTTTGTAAAAAAACAATTGAGAAATAGATATAGAGAGTTGAATAACACTATATGAATAAACAACTTTATGTAGTAAGAAAATACGATTTAAGTTTATTGAAGTATCTCTATTTTACAATATAATATAATTTCATATACATAATTAATTTTATTTATTTTCAATAATGTAGAGAGTTTATATTCCTGAACGTCCGATACCTTATAGTTTTAGTTTTTCAATAGTTTATTTTATTTGTAAAATATTTGAAGCCATTATAATTTATCACTTAAATTAGTAACTAAATTTGTGGAATTCTTTATTTCCAGTTAGATTCAATGCTAACCTTGTATCAAGAATACGTGAGCAAAAGCTTTCTTTCAAATTTTCGATTAGTCGTCAAGAGTATTTCTGCTGTCCCAAATTTTTCTTCAAACAAAGATAATGGTTACCATAGCAACGTTGTCGTGGCTTGTCAGCTCCATATGGTGTACGGTCTCTTAGATCTAAGGCTCAAAAAGCACAACGTTTTTCTTTTTAAGAGTAAAATGCCTCCATCGCAGTCTTTTCATGCAACTGAAAACCAAAGGATGTATACCCCTTTGATTTAAAATACGTTTTATAGATAAAATAGTTTAAATAGGTTTAAATATATAAGTTGGATATATTTCTTGAATTTGAGAGAACCATCGGATCACTGAATTTAATAATTCACTCATGCTATTATATTTAAGTAAATATAAATTAAAGAGAATTTTAAAGTCAAGTGAGCTTTTGTTTTCCTTTTTAAACAACATAAGCAATATTCAACAGGAAATAAATAATTATTTTATCACTTTTATCAGACAAAGTAAATAAAACTAATTTAAAAATTCTTAACTACTTAAATTTTAAAGTATGTTTAATGTTTGGAACACTTGCAGCTAATTCCATGGATACCTTACTTTGAAAATATCCAATTTGTATTAAATCAAAGTATGCTTTTTTTATACGTACGTGTCATTACATCTTTAATTTTAGCACATATTTATTTAAATATATATATATATATACATATATATATATATATATATATATATATTATTTTACAATATAATGAGGTATGTAGCTGGAGGGGGGTGGAGGGCAAACCGAGGCCAGATGTTTTCAACGGGTGATAATTCTGGAGACAGGGCAGGCCAGGGCAACAATCGAATGTCCTGTGTATCGAAGAAGGTCAGATCACGAAGTGCAATATATGGTCTTGCATTATCTTCTTGGAAAATGGCCTTTTGCAGACCTCGAAAATAGGGCTCATTCACTGGACGTAAGATGTCACAAATGTACCGATCAGCGAACAAATTACCATCGGTTCAAACTAGATATGTGCGGGTCGTTTATCCAATGGCTACCTAAACCACCACATCAGATACAAGGCCCCTATGCTGATATCGAATACAAGCAGGCAACAAGCGTTCTCCTCGAATCTTCCAGACGCCAATGCGACCATCAGAATATTGCACATTGAACCCGGACGCGTCTCAAAAGACGATACTGTTGCTCTCCTGTATTCAGCATTGCCATTCGGAGTACCAGAGTCGCCGTCTCTCTCTATGCTGAATTTTCAAGGAATCCAAAGTAATGGTCTCCGGGCAGACAATCCATCGAGAACGTTGTCGCACCGTAAGAGCATATACTGGGAGTGCTGCAAACCTACCGATTTCCTGACTAATGATCCGTGATGTGGTTGTACGGCTTTGTAGGGCAGACATCACAATACGTGTGTCCTCTCGGGCATTAGTCATAGGAGGGCCTGGATATCCTGCATGCCGTTCAGTATGACCCTCAGCAGCCCATTGATTTCATATTCATATGACAGCGGATGGATTTCGACCAGTGCAATGGGCAATATCATAGAACGATAATCCACATTCTCGATAGGCAACGATCCATCTTCTATCGAATTCCGACAATTACTGGTAAGCAATTCTTATTATTATTCGAGGCATAATACGATATTCTGAGAAAGCTCCGACCTTACAATGCTCTTTCCGAGGGAGAAATCCACTACACAACTTTTCTTTTATGCAGTGCTTCAGATGTCATTTTCCCCTCCTGTGTCGTATAAATGGGCTGAAATACTAATTATTTTTATATCCAAACCTCATCTTCCTTTCATGTGATTTTGACGTTTGTAGGATCCTTCTTTCCCGGTGTTGTAATTTTAATGACGAGTAGTGTAAATGGATTAAATAATTTATTCCTAAAAATTTAAAGTGCTTATACTAATTTATTTTTAAGAAACAACACTTCATACAATGTATATATATTCTATTACCAGTAAAAAATGAGACGAAACAATGAATTTTAAGGAAATATATTGATTTGAAAACAACGATTTCTTTTTAAATTTGATTTTACTTTATATGAACAAAATTGTATATTTTACATAAAATAACATTGTTTGATTTGTGAGCTTAACAAATCTTCTCCTGAAACTTTTAGAGTATAAGCATCACACAAAATATTACCTAAATTATAACGATCAATCAGAAGTACTTTAACGATGTATTTCTAAAATACACTTAAAATATATATTTTTCTACACTTTCTTCACCGCAAACTTAGGGAAATTACTTTGCTTTATTAAAGTATGTATGTGTATATATATCTTATGTCCTCCTTTTGGCAGTTGAAACGTAGCAACCTCTCGATATGACAGTGATTGAAAGAATCGTCAATCACTGCCTCTATAATCATTCATAATTGTCGAAAATATACCAGTTCAAGAATTTTTATACAAAGTGACCTTTCATCAAATCCCCTTTGTGTTTGAAGGGATTCATATCAGGTGATCAATGTGGCCGAAATATATATGCGAAGAAGATTACTGAAAATCAATTTGGACCATTCAGATAATGATTTGGCCATCTAGATTACCATACATGAATCCTTTCGAACATACATATAGGACATAAAGAAATGTCCGGTTGTGTACAAATTCTTGTACAGGCAATTTTTTCGCAATTATGAGTGACTATAGAGGCAGAGACTTACGACTCGTTCAGCCACTGACATGTTGAGGATCCGCTGCACTTTAGTTGGAAAAAGGAGGTTTAATGTATATATATATATATATATATATATATATATACATAATTATAATGCATAAATATCAAAAATATTATTTACTTATTGCTTATTTAAAACTTTAAGCAAAGAATTTTTCTTTTTATATTACAGTCGTGTACTTCAAAATTAAGAAATTTTGTACATTACGTCAAGTTATGGAATGAACTACTTATGATGCGTTTAAGGAAATGTGTTATGAATAAACACTTGTAACACACTTTAAGAGAGATACATAATTCATCAGACATTTTATGTACACTTAATTATCCGAAATTCTAATAATGCAGGAGTGTCCTGTACTTTCGAAACCAAAGAAACCAAAATGAGTCTAATAGGGAGTATGATTTCCTCTCCCAGCCAGACAAATGGCACATGACGGTATTCTGGGCATGATTTAGTTGAGGAGTTCTTGGGGTATCCCCCTGCCTTATAGGTCTCCCTCTTGAAGCATGATGATCTTTGGTTCCGTCATGGAAGGAGATGGGGAGATGTAATTGCCCTCTCAATGGTATCAAAATAATTTTTCCTTAGTTCACGATCAAGATATCTGACTGGAGAATCCATGTGGCAAACAGTTTTAAGTTAACATACGGATATTTGAGCCCTATGTGATCTAGAGTTATCGTGCATTAAAAGGAGTCCAGGGTCAACTGTACCCCAGAAAATTCGAAATCTCCTCTCTGTACTTGTTTGAAACCAGAAAGCCTTTGCCAAACGCATGTAGAAGTGTGCTGCAGTCCAGCATAATGCCTGACCAAGCCGTTAATCCCTTCTACCATAATGATCATTTTCCCTGTTGAGGGAAGGTTGACTTTGAGTCCCAATCTCTCTCCCGATCCAGGTACTCTGAGAATAAGTGTCAAAGAGTAATCTCGATTCATCTGTAAAAGGCACGGCACTTCATTGAATTCTAGTTCAAGACACGTGCTGTTTGCACCATGTAAGCGCGCTCTTTTGGTGCTTCAGCGAACTGGAATCAAACAACGGGTTACATGATATGCGGCTTCTCTCATGAAGCTTTCGGGTAATGGTAGATCATGAAATTCGGTTTCGAGAGGCAGCATACAGATCCCGTGTCAGTTGTGAAGCTGTAGTAGTCCTGTGCTATCCTCGCTGAAAGCGCCCACTGCTGGTTTCATTCATTATTATGGATCTTATCTGGCCCTGTATAGATCCTCTTGATATGGATCCAATGTCCGAAAAATATGTCCACAAATTGCAGGTGACCCTGGGTGTTACATCGATCTTTGTAACCGTCTGCGCTTATGATTGATCTGCCTCCAATCTTCTGATATATATTCATCCCATTCCATTATCTATACGTTAGGGGCAAATCATTTCTCCTTATACCTTATAAAATGTATCGAACAATTACAAAAAATACAACGAATGTGTTGGAGGAGCACGACTATACAAATCGTCAAATCGCCAACAACTTTCGTGCGGTTATAACCCCTCTACAGTTAACAGATGTACGCTTATAAACTCGACTCTAAATATGCATATATTTTTAATTCTTTGGCGGCATAAATAATTTCTTTGGCTCAATAACTTTTAGAAAAATAGATATAATTTGCAAATTCTCCTATTTTTACTCACGAGTGTGTAATATATATGGTATGTAAAACCATCTTTAATGAAAGCAAATTGAAATAATATTTTGTTTAATTTAATTGGAAATTTATATTGTAAGATTTATAAAATTGTTTATTTTGATACAATAGACTACTATTCAAAGTATTATAAATCCTAGTACTGGATATTGAGCTCTGCTACCTCCAGTATTTCGATTTATATTTAAAAATTGGAATGGAACGCAAGCATATGTTTTAGCATGATAATATTATCACTAAATTGAGTGAAACTAATTTTTCCCTCAAAAATAAGGGAATGAAAAACCGCTAGCCCCTGGTATTCAGTCATATCTTTACAACAAGACTTATCTACTCAAAACTCCTGCAGATCTCAGTATAATCGAACGTGTTGAAATATTATCAATATCCAAGATGGGTATTGTCAATCTATTTTATATCAAACATGGGATCATCAGAGTTGTAGTTTTCCTCGGGTAAGTCACGAATCAAAACATTTTTGAGAATATTTTTGGAATTCATTTCTTGTTATTTCTAAAGATACGTATACTAACTGTCATACCAATTTCAACTCAACTATAGCAACGTCTAAATATGCGATAATGATTTTTTCTAAGAAAGCTCCTATAAAAATCCTATTATATTCGTAGTCAATATTTCCTATCTTGTAAATGTTTATATATCTTAAACATGTATTCTTTGATACACCTGCAGTTTATTTTATTTATATATTTTGAATGTAAAGCGAGGAAATATTAGGCTGGATGATGGTGTGATATTCGAAACTCACAATCAAAATTGAAAGATTAACAAACTTTTGTTCGCAGCTACTTTGAAAAAAATGTATAATCATCACAATAATTACTAAGTAGTATCTTGTAAAAATGGAGGAAAAGCGGAATAGGGAAGAGTTAAGTAATTGAAATGAAACGTTAAACGAAAATATAAAAAAAAAATTGATATACAAGAAGAAAATATTTGTTTCCGTAGTTAATATACAGCAGTTAATAGTTACTACGTAGTTAATGTGTTTGTGGCCTTTATGATGTAGTGGTTAACATGTCTCACTGAGAACATTGTCGACCCAGGATTGATTCTTAATAGCTTAGAATTGGGTAGATGGTCATGGGTAAACTCAGAGCTTCCTTCTTCCGGGATCAATAAATGAGAACTAAGTTCGCTTGGGAAATTGTCTAGGTGTCCGGCATTGGATTGGTCACCGACTGGTAATTAGTGCCTCAAACCCAAAGGCTACAGAAACAAAGATAAGTTCCACCAGATGTAGCTTCTTAGGGCCTGGATAATTTCAAGTAAACTTAACTAACATAGTTAAATTACAGCCATTTTACGAACGGCAAATTTAATAATTTTATTCTGAAGGAATTTTAGCGTAAACACTTCAGTTTAAAAAGCATTCTACTGCATTTTCGTAAATATTACTTTTTGTTTTGTTTTTTAAGAATTCTAAAAGCAAAATTGCTTTTTCCTCACTAGGGAAGACGATAAGATGATTAATTTTGAGCAAATTTTTGAATAATTTTCATTCTTTTTTCAAATATTTTTATTACTTGAAATGAAACATTAATGAGCTTTAAATATGAGTTAATCGTATTTATAAATTTGGTTGGTGGGTTCTATTATGTAATTTTCTTATGTTTTAATTTATTGTATTCCTGTTTGTATAATTAATACATGTGGAGTGTTTTACCTGGAGCTTTTTTTATTTTTAAAGAATTTTTGGCTATTTGTGTGCTTTCCTTCTTAACTTTATATTTTGCTGTTTTGTTTTCAAAAAAATAATTTTCTAATTTATATTTTTGATTTATAACCTTTTTTAATAATATATTTGCTGATGGTAATTGTTTGTCTTATAATACGAAAATAACTAAGCATAATAGTCTAATGTCTGTTACTATATTCAATACATTATACTCCATTTTTTGTAATAATTTGAAAATAGTTTGATTTTTTTTAAATTTTTCAAAACATTTTTTTTCAAATTTCATATTTTTGTAACTTCTTG
The DNA here is from genome assembly GCA_019974015.1 of Nephila pilipes. Taxonomy (NCBI): domain Eukaryota; kingdom Metazoa; phylum Arthropoda; class Arachnida; order Araneae; family Nephilidae; genus Nephila; species Nephila pilipes. Next base: position 74,872 of record BMAW01075997.1, read on the forward strand.
AATTTTACCTAGTTTTTGTTTATATGTATATATATACTCATGCACACACACACACACACATATATATATATATATATATATATATATATATATATATATATAGTTTTGAAGATTAGCTTTAGCTTAAATACCATTTTCAAAAAATTTCCTTATATTTTTTTTATTCTTTATTAATTAAAAGTATTCCTCAATTGGAATAACTCATTTGTAATTTATTTTTAGTCTTTTTTCTTTCTTTCTCATTTTACATGTGAATTCATTAATGACAGCCGATAAGAAAAATAATTCCATGATCACCTCTTGCTGCAAAACTGCCAGATGATTTATATAAATTTTGATTGCACCGATATGATAAAAGGAGAAAACATTTTACAGAAAAGTTTTTCAGCACTATTAGTAATTAAGAAAAATCAAAGTATGGAATATAATTCGATGTATTAGTAGTTTCGAGAGTGTAATATGCATGCATTATGTAAATTTAAATTCGAAGGACAGGAAGAATAATTTCATACTTAAACTTCATGTACTGAACGTAAAAATCGTTTCAAGGCTCTTTGTTTGGACCGGTTGAAATGTTTTCTTAAATGACGGATGTTTAAGAACTTTTTTTAACACCGGCTACCAGAAAAGATGATAGCTATTTGAATGAATTTTGCAAGGGGAATGGAAAAAAATCTCTTTTCAAACTAGTTTAAATAAAAAAAAGTATTTTACTCCGTTCAAATACTTCTTAAAGACATAAATATCAATTCGTATGGGCTACTAATCTGGTAATGATTAGTTATAATTAAGATTCTGGGTGGCAAATATTGTGCTATTACTTTTAAAGACGCAATTACTCCTGTATTAAAAGTCTTGCACAATTCGACAAAAAATAGGATACCTATTACAATTCTCATAGAAGCCGAATAGAATTAATGTTACTGTTCATAGCTTACAAGATAACTAAATAAAACTGTTGATAAGTTTATTAATCTTAGTGAAGTATTTAATGGATTAATTATTGAATAATAAATTTTTACTAAATCAGTACACACAATCGGTTAGAAAAAAAAATTCCTTTATAGTTTCAAATTTCAATTCCTCTAATATTGATTTTTTTTCTTCATAAAATTAACCTAAATTACATATTTTATGAGATCTGCGCTACTATGGTTTGACTATGGGTCCCCTAAAAATAAATGAGAATTTCAAAAAATTGACAACATAAGAATTTATGTAAAATACTGTATTTTTAAATATTTAAGCCTGTAGTTAAGTAGTTATTATTTAATTTAAAGATTACTATAAATATTATTCAATTTATAACCATAATTATTGCAATTACAAAAAATAGATTGATATATACCAAATATACAATTTAGATACTTATAGTTTTTGTGTATAAACCCTTTATTTTAAATTTGCAGGCAATTAACTACTATTGTTTGGTAATAAAAAACATCAAATCCCCTCATGATCTATTTTAAGAGGCTATATACTTGTTTATAATTATTAACTATTCATACACTTTTGCAGTATTCAAAAATAGAAAAATATGATGAAAAAACTTTTAAATTTCAAATCAGAAATGTTAATTTAAAATATATGTTTCATTTCATTAAATAAAAAATGAAGCAAAACATTATAAAATGAGCATTTAATAAATAAAAAATAAAATAAAACTTAATTAAAACTTAAAAATGCTTAAAGATTATGACAGTGAAAGATGTTAAACGTTTATCACAAATTAATCGTTTGATCAATTCGCTGAATATTATATTTGGCTTCGAATAATAATTGAAACTTTTGCTATTCAGAGCGTTTTTCCCTTTATACTTTAAAATATAGCACCAGCAATAAAAGTTATTTTTTCAGAATTTATTTTAACTAAATAATTTTCAAAAATAGTGATTCAGTTCCTATCAAGCTATTAATATTGATAATGATACTAATTATATTCTCATACGAAAATAAATGTAGAAAAAATTCATTTGATGTGTAATTGTTTGTACTTTTAAACAGAAACTACAAAAAAATAATGGAAAAAAATTAAGAATTATTTCAAAAACATTCATTAGGAAACTTATCAATATTTGAATTCATAAATGAAAATTGATCACAATTTTTGAGATTTCAGTTAATTATTGTTAAGTTCAATTGTTAACTCTTTTATTTTTAACAGCATGACTGAAATGCTAATTTAAGTTAATGGATAAAATCTTCACGTATAGTAAAGTTAAAATTATCCATTTCTCAAATGAAAGATCGCTACAGTGGAGAAATCACTAGATCATTGATTAACAAACCAATAAAAAAATTTTAAAAAAACTAAACTAGAGAAGCTTCTCCTTTTTCATTTGAAACTGCAAGTTTTCAATCTCTTAAGCATCCATCATTTTTTCAAATATCTAGCTCCCAGCGAAACAAGTTGCACTCTTTCTGGTGAAACTGAAACATTGTTAACGATGTTTAATCAATTAGAAGAATTGAAAATGATGTCGGCAGTAGTTCTTTTGAAATCCAAACAATAGGTAATGATGATAAAATACATAAGTGCTATGCCCAGAGCATTTGTCAGAAAGGTGTTGGAATAATGATAATAAATTAATTCCCAATAAATAACGCAAAAGAGTAAAAAGAAAAACACTAATTTTACCTAGAATTAGTTTTTAATGAATTTCATGTTGCATAAGCTTAACTTTTTTTGGAGATCAGAAAAAATTAATTACAACTTCATTTTAATTAAAATAATTTCCCAAAGAGATATAAATGTGATAGATGAAAAATGTGTTCTTGATAAAAATTTTATTCCAGAAAAAGAATTATACCATTTATTATGTGTACTACTCTTTTAAATGCGTTATTCTGTTCAGAAATACTAATTAATGTCAGTGAGTGGTATTTATTAAAATTCAATTAGAATAAAGAAAATAAAATGTTCAAATTGTGTTTTGTGCATTTAAGTATAAATTTAGTTTTTAAAAGACACTATGCCAGCAATTTGAAACGAAATCAAATAAGTTATTTTATGCATATTAGTTTTGTAACATAACTTTGTATGCATATTTAGCTTTTATATATTTATATATATATATATATATATATATATATATATATATATATATATAT
>BMAW01075997.1:77992-88215 GCA_019974015.1 Nephila pilipes
TATATATATATATATATATATATATATATATATATATATATATATATTCCTTCAACCTTCATTCCTTTCAATATTTTTGTAACTAAATTTTCATTATTGATTCCATGCAAATATTTTTCAACTTTTTTGAACAATATTTTTTATTCTTCTATTTTTATATCATTGTGCTTTCTTGTACAATGGAATTTGACAATTCAGCCAGCTAAGTTATAAGATGGGAATGTTGGTACAATCAAACTAGTTTAAACCCACTTATTTGGCACTAAAGCTGAAATTACTTTTTAAATTGCTGGGTCACTTTTTTTAAAATTATTTTTATTTTAGTACAACGATTCTTTTGTCTTTTAGAATATTTTATTAAACAGTTTTTCTTTATTTTTCAGTATATATATATATATATATATATATGCGTGTGTGTGTCATGACTTGCATAAACACTTTCGTTTCTACTTTTTCACTAAAATAAATCTACCAACCAACTGTCCGCTTGTTAACTGCAGTTGTAGACTTCACTTTGTGAAGTCGATTGTAGTAGTACACCATCCATAGGCTCATTCAGTATAAAAACAGGTGTAATCCTTTTTTGAGTTCTTTTTTTTATTATTATTTCACTCTGCATCTTCCAATGCGAAACACCACAGATCTGTGCCAATAAAGTGAACTTCAATAAAAATTAGAAATGTTAATTATACTGCAAAAGATTATTTCCCTAAGAGACTGTTTCTCATAATTTAGAATTTGGGCTGAATGCACTATAATTTGGATAGAATTCCTGAAATGTCACTTTCATTTCAGTTCCGTTTAACATATAACATCTCTCAATGGTAACAACATTTTACCTTACAGATGCCATCTGTCTTCAGGAATAATCAACAGTCAACATTACAAAACTGAGTATCATATGTAAGCTGTCCTGAATACCTGGCTTGGAAATTATGAAAAAAAAAAAAACTTCAATAGATTTTAAAAAAAGTTAATTCTTGGTATTACTAGATTCATGACATTAGAGATTTTAAAAGTAAAGAAATACAGAAGCTTAAATTATTCATTTGTAATTGAAAATCTTAAAAGCGTTTCTGATTTGACTCGTCTGTTTTTTTTTTTTAATTTATGACACGTTATTAGAAATAAATATTATTTAAAAAACTACAGTGAACAAAAAAGTAACACAAATGAAAACAATAGAACGTATTTATTGTTTTCTTATACATTCTGTATTTAAACAAACATTTTATAGATATATATTTAGCGAAGTTAGATTTATAGAAATAACATAAAAAACTTAACTCTATCTGATATTTTTTTATTATGAGGAAAAAATAAAAAGGTGAATTTTAGTAATCAAAAGAAAATATACAAAGATTAATTTGTCCAACAATATATAAAACAGTAGGTTTCCTACTTCATTCCAAATTTGTTAAAATTCCAAATGAATATACTAAAATGGATTAAAATCGAACACTCTTGTGATTGAACTTTAAAGTGCTTTTGATTATTAAATGTATCCGAAAGCAGGTCAAGGGACGCATTTCTTTCATAAACCCAATAAAATCCTCAAGTTGACCAATAAACACACTTTGTTGAAATTTTCCCTTCCTCTTGAACGAATGTTCAATGGAACTCTCTAGCCCTAAGGCGTAAATTCCCTTTGTGAGCCATAAAATTTCTGTCAAAGTTCATTATTGTGTGTCCGCAACCCTCTCAATATCTAACAAGATGTAAAACTTTTAAAAGAAGAATTGCAGAAAAAACCTGGCAAACGATCTCGAAATACATCCTGTGATAGGAAAAACACGGCTCTTGATGCTGGTGCGCTCACACACGGGTTTATACGGCGCAAACGCTTTCGGAATATCTCGACAGTATGGAAAAAAAAGCGTGTGAAACGCTTAGAGGGTTAATTGATAATTTAAAATATGATCACGATAGATGGTTGTTCCTGGAGTACTAGGAGATATAAATGATGGGCTAAATCTTATATATGATCTATTTTTTATTAGGAAACGTAAAGTAACATTTAAACAATAATCATTTATCAAGCTGATTAGAATAAATCGCAAATAAAAGTGGTTGTGGATATCGGCGTATACAGTAACTCACCATGTTCGTTGTAGCTGAATCATTCAACTTCTTCGAGTACCACAGATTACCGGTAAATAACACTCATGTGCACTAACAATAGGAAAAATTTATGGCAAAAATTAAATGTTAAAAGAAAAATAAAGCAAGGGTCCTATATGACCGAAACACATAATAAAATCGACAATAAAAAAAAAAAATAATTAAAAATGGTAATCGAATTTTAATGACATATTTTCACAAGTTTGTTTTTATTTTTTTATAGACAGAGTAGGTAATTTGGGAGTACTAAAACGATAATTTGTATATCAAAGGTTACATTTGTACAATATATAATTAAGTAAATGAAATTTTTTTTTTCAATTTAATAAGTGTTAAGGTAATTAATAATATCCGAAACAAGAAGAAATAATTCTAACCAGTAAACTGCATTTCTTCTACTGCTATATTTAAAAGGTTTTGGAAAATGAGTAATCCATTTAATTACAAAATAGAATGGACAATAAATTGTAATAATTAGTTTTGTTTACAGTTATTTTGGAGTGAATAATTCATGATAAAACACTCACTAACAAGAATAATAAATAAATACAGAGAATTAAAAAAATGAAACAAACTAAATAAAAAAAAACTCAATAATTAAATGAATAAATTTAATTTTAAAACATGGAAATGCTTAAATCTTCATACCAAATTTTATTCTGATGTTTTGCTTAAAAGTTTTTTTGTATAATGCAGAATCACGTAACCTATACATCAAAATTATTCAATTGGGCTTACAATGTTATAAAAATATATACATCATGTCTCTTTTTTTTTTAGTTAAAGACTATTAGCCGTAAGTTCAGGCTATCGTAAAATTATGAAAGTTCCTGTGACATAAATTAAGTTATAGTATTACGAAACTGAATCAAAAACCATGTAAAGAAAATTTTAGTATTTATTATTGTAAAGTTGTTACTTTATTGTTACGATCCATTAGAATTTGTACATTTATAAAAAAATATTGTATACATTTTATTGAATTTAGTTTACAACTTAACTTTTTAGCAAAGGTTGTTGACTAAAAAAGAACCTATTTTAACTATAAAATTAAAAGTTCTAGTTTTTTACGAATTCCCTTTATATTTATATGGACACTTTTCATTAAAAAAATTATTTCATTTTTTCTTAATATTTAAAAATTATTGAAAATTTGAATTTATTGCACCCAAATAACAAAGGCGAAAATCCTTTCAAGAATTCATTGTTATTATTATAAATTTTTGTAATGATAACTTTCTATGCCTCTATGCACTTTTTTTTTATTTAAAACTGACTGGCACTTGAGGGATTTACAAGGCTTATTTTCTCGCATTTTGTTATTATAAGAAAATATTTATTAGATGATAATAACAAGGTTTACATGTGACATTTACAGAGAATAATGAAAATAATCTACTTACAAACTCGTACTTTTTACGTTATAAGGGCAATCTAAATTATTTTTCTTTTGCATTAAGTTGTTTTAAAAAAACATTATATCCAATTCTTTTCAATTTAACAACAACCATATATAAGAAATAATATAATGAATACAATAGAGCAAAATCCATAAAATGGACAGCATGACATTACTACTTAAGAACTGTTATTCTTAACTAGAAATAAAGCAAATACATATAAATATAAAGAAATATTAAATATATAAATATTTACAAACTTGTATAAAATGTTCATATAAATTTTAAATGAAAAGTCGTCAAAACGTGAAAAGCTTAACAACAATTTCAACAATTTTAATCACGATGAAATAAATAAGACGTTAATTAATCTCAAACGCTAATTCACCAATGAACCCAATATTTTAAGAAGTTAGGATATTATAAAAATAGTCCAAATATTATATTAAAAATTTCGATTGAATCATATCTTTAATTCAGAGATATCATGAAAAATTACTGCATATTATGTTATGCACAATTTCTAGCATTATATTTTTTATTATTTTAGTTGGTTTTATATTTAAAATATGTTAATTTTTTTTAAAACTTTTTGCTTAGTTCATTATTCTTTTCTCTGCTTAATAAACCTATAAACACTGTTAATAAATGACCAGTTTCTTTACTCCTTTGAATTTGTTTAGTTTCTTTTCTATTATATAAGCCAGAGTCTAAAAAAAGTCATGTAATAAAATATTCATTTTTTTGTAGTAGTGGAACATTTCTTTAAGAAGTTTTCTCTAAAACATTTTAAGTAAACAACTAATTTAGTATATATTTGTTGGATTCTAAATTTCATAATTATTTTAATACTCAGTGATTCTGTGTTGCTTTAATCTGTGATAATATACATTTTGTCTTCCAGAATGTTCACGCCTGAGTTTTAAAATCCAAGAAAAAAAAAAAGAATCATACAAGAATCTTGGGTACAGAGATTCAGATCTATTTACAATCATTGTAACATGCATTTCTCATGTGATAAAAATAAGTCATTGAAAAGAATTAGCATACTAAAGAAAGACTGCAGGATTAACAAGTCTTAATTTTCCCCATTAAATTCTTATCTTGCTTTTAACAAAAAAGAATAAAGTGTTTAACATTTAATATCAGTAAATTATGATCTTTAATTCTCTAATAGATGTAGACTGTATCATTTATTTTAAAAAAGATAATCTCCTAGAAGCATTTGAATCATACAAAAGATAACTGATTTTCAGTGTGTTTATAAGTCCTTTAAAATGTTTGACATAAATTACGACTTTTTTTTTCGAATAAATTTATTTTCTTCAACTTTTAAGCATCTAATGAGTTTTCAAAGCTTTGGGATTACAAATGGAGAAAAAAAGGCATTTATTTTAAATTTACATCATTTCAGTATTACATAAACAAATTTTCAATTAATTATATGTTTTATTAATTGAAATTATCTGTCATATAAAAGCAGACTATCCGGTCACACTGTGGATTTCTGCAGGAAGATATTGTTTTTTTACAACGTTTTCTGAATTTCACTGGTGTGTGTGTGTGTGTGTGTATCAAATTTCGATCGTTAATTTAACCAACTTCCATCAAACTAGAGAGCTTTAAAATTTTGGAAATCGTTCGTACCTCGCCTAACAAATGCAATATTTGTTTGCGACAAGTTTTAACTAATATTTCAATAATTTTAATAAGTCAAAATATTCTTCCACTCGGCGCTTTTAGGATGAGGAAAAATTTCTTCCCCTCTTGGGGAACATCAAGCACTCCCCACACCAAGCATGAGGCCTCTGTGTAAAACTATTGTACTCACAAAGGGAGATACTATCTCCCCTTTACTATCTCCGAGATAGTAAGGTTGCTGACAGACAGTAATCATTCGCAAGAAAGAAAGTTTCCAATATTTGGCAACCATATCTTATCACAATAATTTTTCTGAATTCTGTTCCCTATTTTTTTTTTTTAATAGACTTACAAACTTTCAAATGCATATGTTTTGATTTTACATTATGAATTTTTAATACGCTCACAAATGTCTCTTTAAGTAAATTTGTGCTAAAAATAACTAACAGTTTAATATTTCAATAATTCTTTCTTAATAAATTTTACACTTATAAAAAAATCGTTGTTTTTAAAAACGTTGGTTTTATATCAAATTATTCCTGTTTTGTTTTCGCAAGAGGATTGTCATATGATTAAAAAATCAACAAGGGAAATCATATACATAATGAACTCCTGCTTTAAAAGTAATTTATATGTTTATCAAGATACATATGTTTTCGACTTTGTTTTCAATAATTTACCTGTAGTGACACTGAATTTGAAAAAAATTGTTTCATAGTTATTAAGATCTGCTTTTAATAACAATATGAATCTTGTCTACACGTATTTATATTATTTATTTTGGGATTTCTTGCATTACTTTTTCTAAAATGTCTTAAGTTTATTTTACACAAGCTTTTAATTTTCTAATCTGGAGAATATGTAATTTATTATATTTACAAAAGCAAAGTTATAAGATGGAAACTTATCTATAAGACTTGATTAATGCTTATTTAATTATTGTTTTTATCACTTATAATTTAATTATTTTATGTACAAGATGATATCAAAAGTAAATTTGAATGAAAATTAAACTAATGCAAAGTTTTGAAAGATTGAAATAGCTATCCAAGGTTCATTTTTTATAATTATTATTGTTTTTTCAATTAAAAATAATAATTAAAGTAAAACGAAGAAAATCGAATGACAATCGTAAGCTTTTCCGATATTATAATTAAAGGAAAGATACAAATTATTAAATTGAATATATTTGGTTAAAATGTAAATAAAATTAAACAAACGATATATTATTAAATATAATATTATGTCAGCTACATAATAAAATCTTCAAAGCAAAACGCTAAATTATTACATTGAATATTATATCAGCTGCATCTATTTTAAATTGCAAACGATATATATTATTAAATTGTATATATTTAAAGTAAAATGTAATTAAAACCGAAGCAAACAATAAAAAATTGAAAAATTGATCTGCCAAAAGTGATCCACCCAAAACAATAGCTCCTTTCGGTGACTAATAAAAATATTTCTTTTAATATATGGAACAATCATTAGTATTTTATGGAATAATTTGACCATCATAAAAGATGCATTTACCTAAGACGAATAATTTTTACAATTTCTATTTCAACTTGATAAAATATTTCCAAGAATTATTACAAATAATTTGAAAATCTAGATAGTATCTATATGACGAATCGTTTAGTATTAGCTGAACATCAATATGTGCGCAAATCATAGAAATTATCATACATTTTTGTATGGAATTTGTCATTATTTACTGTTCAGTACTAAGTTTTTATTCGGTTGATAATTAAGATTTTAAAAATGTTATATGTAAAATGAACTCATCCGAAATTTTTCATTAAACATTAACTTTTATATTTGTGATTTTTCGAATAGCGAACATTTGTAACGATTGTTAAAAATAGCAAATAAAAGTATGTATTATGCTATATAATGATTGTTTCTCTTAAAATTTAATTTTTGCGGAGTTTCATTATTCTTATTAACGCACAACTAGGGTCTAATATATGACATCTCAATTTTAAACTAGTCAAGGGTGAAGAGGATGATTTCTTGGCTATGGTAACTGTTTCTCCTAAACTTCCATAAAAAAGGAGATTATGAAGTGAGGTTGAATTTATGATGATCGTCCTGCTGCATGTCGGTCTTAAATGACATTTTGTTGACTTTTCTTGATTAGTCTTCATAGCTCGTTTAAAATGCATATTAACATAATCTCTGGTATTAAATATTTAATCAACTACAATAGTAGGAATTATAGTAGTTTACTCATTTCTAATTATTTATAATAAATAAAATATTTGTTGCACATAAAAATGATTCTCTTTGGCTTATTCATACAAACTTTTTAGGATATTAATAGATAAGTTTATAAATCTTCTGTGCTCTAAATATATATATTTTGCAAAATTTATATATTCTTCAATGTTGTAATTCTTACCAAAATTAAAAATTTTTTTTTTTCGCAATCAATATTACTAAATATTTTTGAATTTTGTCTAAAAATTAATCCGTGCCTTGAATAAACTCGATAGCATGTTTTTATTTTTGACAATGGCTTTGTTCAATTGCTTTTTCAGGATTCTAATATAAGTTCTGAATATACATACTTACTCAATATTTAGATGTTTGTAATTTGTAGTATTTAATCTAAAGCTAACTTTAGAATGCTTAAATGAGAAACGGCTATGACAATGTTTCCGCATTAAAATGTTACCGCTGAAATATTATCGTTTGATAACTACTCTAAATTGTGTTTTGTGCTGTTTCATAACATCAGTCCCTATTATTCAGTGTATTAAATTTTCTTTTCTGTAAACTTCCAAACTTCACATTATTATTTGCGTTATGAGTAAATTCACTCATAATTTAAAAGCTGTATGGTCACGTAAATAAAAATCAACACATTTTGAGTTAAATGTAAATAATTTGGAAAATATTTTCACAAGAAATTATAAAAACATAATAACTTCCAGGGTATTTTGAAAAAATCCAAATCTTTACAGGAAAGTAGTGGATGATATATGAGTTATTTAAAATATAAGATCTATAGAAATCTAAATTAATGGAACTCAAAATTTATATAATGAATAGTTCTCTTCATATTGTACAGAAAATACATAACATTGTACGTATTTAATTACACTTATAGTATAATTAGAAAATCTGTTGAATGTATAATCTGCACTGTGCCCGCACCAATAGGATTCTCTGATTAATTTTTCTTTAGTTACCTGCCAAAAGTCTTTGATATATAAAAGACTGCTTTAATTTACAGGCTAATTCTTCTTATATAGATTTTTTTCACACGAATATAAAATGATAATACTAAATAGAATGTAGTATGAATTGTCTATGTACAAATTTGAAATCAATATTTCTGGTTCTAGTAATCGTGATATATTTTCAGTTCTACGTATATGGTTCATTTTAAAACTTCTTTAAATATTTGGCTTATTTGTTGAATGGCTATATTTTACAAATTTTAGAATTATTTTAAATGAATTACAAACAACGTATTTATTTTTAAATATACATATATTCATCATTGTAAAAGATTCAATCCAAGTTTAGCAATAATAAAACACGCACAAAATTCATTAAGGAACAACATGTTTAAATATTAAGAAGTAATAAATGGAATCACATTTTTCAATTGATAACATTATTATAAGTATTTGCATTACAATGTTATAGATATTCAGAAGTTCGATAAATTCAAAAAAAATTAAGAATCCTATAGTTACCTGTAAGCATACAAATATTACACTTTAGAACCTTACTAAATGAATTTTTCTATTTTTTTCCATTTTATTTAATTTCAAAAAAAAATTGGTGCGCTATAACGACTACATTTAGTTATTTGCTAGACAATGTCCTCCTTCGCTGGTAATAGGTAAAATTAATTGATTAATTTAAAGTTGATGTGTTTTTCACTACATGATGTTGCTTTAGTACATTTTTCTTTCACTGGAAAAATCTCACAGCATTGAGAAAGGTCGATGAAAACGAGCAACCCCTTCCAAATCTAAGTTAACTGAATTTACTATTTTAATAATATGGTATTAATTTTACGATTTACTAATTGTTATAACTATTTAGACTACAATGAAAATGAGATTTTATTGTCTTTGAATTTTTATTCTTATGGCTAAGATATTCATTTATTAAAGTAAGTTATAATGTATAATTGGTGGAAAGACTGCAACAAGACTCTTCTAATACGCCAGAGAAAGCATTAACTATGTTTTTATCTTAATGTTTCCATTTTTTCAATATTCTTCGTTAAAAATTTTTAAATTTTCGTAACCTTAAGGTCCATTTATGGAGTTGTTGTAAAAAGTATGTCTTGCATCAAAAATCTTTCTTTATATTTTATATCTTCTGCAATAACATAAAATATTCCATTTTGTCATATGCTCATCGTTCTCCAATAGTCAATAGCTTCTTTAATCATGGACATAAATCTTAATATAGTTCTCAACATATTTCTATTCTTAACAACATATATCTTTATGTTTATACAGTTACTTTTATGATTAACAAACGCCTGATATATCAATTGTAATATATAGATTATTATATAGCATATATGTATATACATATATATATATATAATAGCATATAATATATATATGACATATATATATATATATATATACATATATATCATATAATATATATAATATATAGTATATATATATATATATTATATATATAGCAAAGCATATTTATAACATATATAACATATTATATACATATATATATACAACATTTCATAAACATATATATGCTATTATATATATATATATACATATGAGCATAACATTATAACATATATATATTATTACATATATACATACATATGGCATATAAACATTTATAAATAAAAGCATATATATATATATATTATACATATGCTACATACAAGCATGTAAATATTTTATAACATATACATTATATATATATATACATATATATAAATATATATACATATATATATATATATATATATGAGTATATATATATATATATATACATATATACATATATATATATAACATCGCAGTAACACCTACGAGAGTGTTCAAT
>BMAW01076001.1:0-25678 GCA_019974015.1 Nephila pilipes
TTAATAAATGTTAAGATAAGGAAAATGTATTTGTAAAGTTTATGTAATAAATGTCATTTATGTTAATAAATATCAAAATAAAAAAAATTCAAATAGGGAATCAAAATAATTACTTTATTTATATTAGTATTTTGGAAAATTTACAAAGTCAACATAAAGTTTTAAAATAGTTAAAACAGATTGATGTCAAACCCTTTTTTCCCCTCATCCAGTTTTTAGAACAAATTCAATTTCATTTCACTTTCAAAATTCTTAACACAAAATTTTAGTTTTCAAGTTACATGAATACACAAATTAACAAATGAATTATAATGAACATTAAACATATTTTAAAAATATCCTAAAATGACTTTACATAGTATTAATTCCAGAACTTAGAAGATTAATTCTCTGATTCTATAATTTTATTTAAAATGAAGCAAGTTTTTTAATTTTTAAGATTGGTTTAAACTATCACTAGAGATTTAAAGGAAATAAAAACGAAATTTTAACACTAATATAAATAAATTAATCAAACCTGGCAGAAGTATCTTCAATACATTCAAGTGTCTTTGCAAGAGCAAGATAAGGGACCTTCTCTCCTTTCTTCCAACAAGCGTCATCAACTGGGTGATAACGATTCTTTGAGGGATCATATGATGTTCCAGATGTTGAATTACTAAAATATATTTTTCAAATACACAAAAATTCAAAGTTATTATACAATAAGAATTAAAAACATCTGTTCTTAGATACTATTCAAATCAAAATTTAAAATTCTGGAAATATTAAAAAAAATTACTTCAATTGTCAATTTAAATAATTTTAATACTTAAGGCATATTTATAAAACAAGTTCACATAAAAGTCATTTATGCCATTTTACTTTAAAATTACCATTTGCAAATTCAGTTATATTTCATAATTTAATTAATATTACACTTGAAAAACAATTAAATTTTTAATAGTTCTTCAGACAAATTATTCTAAATTGATTTATTTAAGTTAATTTGAATTGAAACATTTTATTAAATATCATTAGAATCTGTGGATTTTTAAAATTATTTTTGGAACACTTTATGTTAGAGGTATCCATGCCATGGTACATCAGATGATTACAAGTGGTGCTTCAGTCAGTTCTAAGTGAGCCAGAGTATTTAAGAGAGCAGTTTGAGTGTTTTTATTATTTTACAAGACATAATGTATGTAGCTGTAATCTAATTTTTTCCAATTTTTTTTTTATAGTTTTGCACTTTTTTTATGTTTTTTTAAAAAAATTTCTTTTGTCTTACAGAGCAAAATTAAATGACAATCCGAAGCGCAGAAAGTGATTGTTGGCCTACCTGAGTTGGCCTTTGATAAATAATTTAATGCCACAAACAGAGAAAGATAAACTCTAATATTTTAAAATTATAAATTTATTCACACGATTATATATACATATTTACAACACTCTTTAATAACAACACTTTAAGCCGAGAGCTACTGAATCATATCGATGGTCACATCGATCATAGTCAAAGTCTCGTCAACCATCACAAGATCTCATATACCATCTGAGATCTCTTTCAGCATCTAAAAACATCTATAGCAGCCAAGGACTCATTCACCATCCGCCAAGCATCCAAGAAGCAACTCATTTCAATAAGATCTCCTTATACATATATCCGGAATCTGCATTCGACACCGTCAACTCGACAGTTAAGGATCAGCATCCAATGAAAAATAACTTCATATGACGTAACTGAAAAATACCGTCGAATGCAAATTCCCGATTCCATTGCCAGATGCGTGGGATGACGTCATATCGGCAACACGTAATTCCAAGTGATTACCGCGATATGACAACAGTGATAACAAGCATGAATATCATGAACAGTTGGGAAATGCGAAAATTCATACGGAAAACTGCTTTGCACTGTTTGTAAAAGAACTTTGTCATAAAATCATGTCTAAAAAAGTATTCTATTCTAAAAGTAGATCGTAGTAAAACGATCAGTGTGTGTACTGATGGAGTACCATCAATGATAGGTAAAGTCAATGTAATTCTGCTTGAAAAATTTTTAAATCCGCCAATTCTAAAATATCATTGTATTCTAAAATATCATCGAGAGTGCAGGTACTGAGAAGATTTTGGAAATTGAAAAAAAAGGTGTTTCTAATTTTTTTTTTCGAACATGAAAATGAATTACCTGATTAAAGAACCCTATTTGACAACAACAGGCTATTTAATTTGGCATTTTTTGTTGATATTACTAGCCATCCCAATGATCTAAATTTTCCTAACTTAGTAAATTGCACCAGTTCATTTTTTAAATGAAATTAAAACTGTTTATCACTCAGGAAATGAGAATTTGGGTTAATTTCCAAACTTAAAAGAGCAGAGTGAATGTGCTGTGAATAATAGGAATTTGATCAAATATATTGAAAAAATTAAGATATTGCAAGGGACATTTGAAAGGTGTTTGAAAGATTTTGCTAAAGAAGGAAACTACATTATTACATTTATAAATCCACTTTCACTAAATTAACAAAATATAACACAAATGCCTAATAGCATATAAATGGAACTGTTTGATGTGAAAACAATTTCATTCATAATATTAAATTTGATGAGTTTTTCCAGATCAAAATACTTCAGATGTAATTCATTTCTGGCCTTCAATACCACGTGAACATTACTCAGTGCTACAAAATTTGTAAAAAATTATACAAATGACATCAATGAAACTGATTAAAAGCAAAACTAGATTGTGAATGACTTAGCCAAATTTGAAGAATTCTCTGTTGCTCTCAGTAACAAATTTAAAACAAAACATTAAAAAACTAGCAAAATCCAAACAAGCTCTGCTCTAAAGCTTCATTAATGCTACGTAATATTTGTGTGCTGTAACAGATATTGTTTTACATACAATAATTAAATCATTTAAAGAGCTAAATATGTTTATAAACATATTCCTATTAAAAAGGTAATTAAAAATACACTAGGGCAATCTATCAAACAGAGAGAACTAACAAATTCAAATTCTAAGCTGATTTCACTCTCAGTGAAAACAACTGTGGATCAAAGTTGTCTTCACCAAACAAGACTTATTGGCAATTATAGTACTAATATGATGCAATTGCCCTTTCTTAAGAAGACCATTCCTGACTATTATAGACTAGTGCTTCATTAAACTGGCTTATAGAAATATTACTTCAAAAGTGAATTCAAGTTATTTCTTTTCTTTCCTAAAATGAATCAGATTCTTTCCTAATGTCCAATTACCATGAACCATGTAAGTAAAATGGTTTAAAAAATGCTCAAGTTATATGGCACACCTGAACTTACATTTCAAAAAATTGGTACATGGTATGCACCAGATTGGCCACCTTAGCTGTATTTCATATGTAAGTATGAGATATGTAAATGTATGTTTGAAAAAGTAAAGCAATTACTTTAAATTGTAAGACAATTACTTAAATATTTTGAATGCTCTACATCATACATAAGATGAGATATGTTTGTTAGAATTTGTAAGACAATTATTTTAAATTAAATTTTAAATCTTATAGATAGTACAACATATACTTAAAATAGTCAATTGAGATAATACAGTAAGTTTTTTAAGTAGATCTAATGGAATTTATTCCATTTATCAAATTAGCCCCAAAAATTAATTAAGCATATTAAAAAATAAAATAAATTATGTAATTTTAACATAGTCTTCTTTTAGTTTTATACACTTATTCAGGCATTTCTTCAATTATTTAAAGCCATCTAAAAAGTAAGATTTTGGAAGTCCTCGAAATATGCATATGTTTGGGCGATGACCTCTCTGACGTGAATGCTAGTTTACTGAGCCATTTTTTTTAAAAGTTTGAAAGTAATAAAAAGTCACTGGGTGCCAAATCCATGAATACAGTGGATGTTGTAATAATTCCTAGATTTTGGCCATCGAAACTGCACAGGTGTACACCAGGGCAATGTTTTGATGGAAAAGATATTTTTCTTTTTCAAATGAGGAAGTTTTTTCTTGATTTCTTTGCTCTCTCAACCAGTACAATAAATGAAACATAATACACTCCTGTTAATGTATCTCCTTTTTCCAAGTAATTAGTATAGATGCATGCATCACAAAAAACCATGACCATCACTTTGCTGTCTGATTTTACCGTCTTTGCTTCCTTTGGAATCTGCTCATTTTCAAACACCCACTGTTTTGGCTGTTCCTTTATCTCTGGAGTGTAGTAATTTATCCATGTTTAATCCACAGTATCGACAGAGAAACTGGTCAGGAATGTGACAAAAAGAACCAAAATAGTCTGAGAATTGACCACATGATTGTGTTAATTTTCCACTGATAGCAAATGTGGCACATATCTTGCCAAGATTTTTTTTTTACACCCAATTTCTTGTGCAAACTTGAAACCACTTGCGATATGGTAGTGGTCTCAACCATTTCACATACTTTGATTCATAGATCACTCAAAACCATATAGTGGATTTTGTCAATCATTCCAGGACTAATCACTTCCATTAATGTTCTGAATGATGCTAATATTTTGCTGATGTACAGCCACATTTACCTAATCCTAAACAGTTGCAAACACAGGAGCAGATGTGCCATTAACTTCATCCAAAGCGGCTTTTATTTTTTTTAAGCCTTTTAAATATAAGTGTTTAATCACCACTCAAAACTCAATTTTTTCCCTTTTTCAAAATAAAATCAAGTTTCTTGCTTCAATCAACAATAAAAATGAAACCATGTGATAGAAATAACTGAGACTTAGACAGCTGCCTATTGAGTCATGGCAATTAATAAAAACAAATCATTTTCAATGCTACAAGTACCTAAGGTACAAGTAAGTAAGTATTGAATGTCCCTTGTATATTCATTTTTCATAGTACAACTTCATAACATACAATTGTTTTTATATAATTTGCTTTCTCATACAAAACTTTTCGTAACAAATATATATCCATACAAAATTTTTGAACATTTCACGCAATCTATAACAGAAAATTTAGATGTGTTTAGTTTTAATTCATGTAAACTTTTTTTACAACTGAATAATCAAAATGCTAGGCATAAAATACTTTAATTTATTGCTGTTATAAAAACAAACAATTCCAAGATCTTGTATCTTATAAGAATTGGTTAATTAAATGTATCCTTACCTTTCCAAATGTTTATTGATTCAAACTCATAAATGCATAAGTAAATTACATATAGTAAATATATTAAACTGATTAAAATATTCAACAAAGTTGTAAAAAATGAAAATTCAAAAAATATAATAATCAAAATGATTCACCATAAATAGTTTTAAATTAATGAAATAGGAATGTTTTCAAATACATTACCATTTGATGTCCTTTTTATCAGATTTTTTCTCAATTGATTTATCACATTTCTCATTTGATGCCTTCTTTTTCCCAGCTAAAATAATAATAATAATAAAAATCATTAACTATGGCAAATATATAAGTTCATTTATTTTTTTAATGCAAACTTTAATATTCCCTCTTTTATTGTAAAGTGAAAAATACACTATTATACATTTAAGAACTATATTTTATTTGGATATTGAGTTATATTTAATTTGTAATTCTAAAAAAAAAAGCAATGAGGGTGGGACAGAACATATACTGCTATAAATAACTCTACCTTGGTAAAAAAAAAAAAGATGAGTTACTTTTTAAACATTAGGACTTTGTTACTTTTTCTTCTAAATTTTATAGCTTTCAATCAGATCAATTAATATATATAAATTGTACATAAATTGTTCATATTTTTCAGTATTTAAGAATATCAATTTCGACAATGTTTACCAAAAAAGGGATGAATAGATTTCTTGGAATTTGAAGTCTCTTTTATCCTCTGCTTTTTGGATTCATTAGAAAGTTCTTCTGATTCTTGTTTAATTTCTTCATCTGTCTTTTTCTCAGCAGACTCGGATCCTTCGAATTTCTCATTGACTGATGAACCCAAATCATTTACAGAAGCAGGGAGTTCTTGACTATTACATTTCTTTTTTTCTGAATCTTGGGTTTTTATAGATGTTTCCTTCTCATTCTGCTTACCATTTATTTGTCTTCGAGCTACAAAATAATTAAAATTGTGTCATAATTACACTTATACAATTTATCATTTATTTAGCCATGCAAAAATTAAAAGAATACATTACAAACAAAATATATTTTTTTATCACTTCTAAATTTTATTACAATGAATCTAATTGAATTGCAAACTTCAAACTTAAAAACTTTTAAATATTATTCATATTTAAATTTTTAAAAAAAAAAAAAAAAAAAAACAGATGTTTGTTATGTATGCATTTATCAATATATCATACATTAATGATATACTGATCAATGTATCACATGAATTTCAATTGTCTTTTCTCAGAAATTACTTCAATATATTTCACAGAATATCAGTTGTGCACATAATATAAAAACATTTATGATATTTTACCCTCTTCAATTTTAAAACAAACACATTTTCACCTTATAATGATGCATCTTTATTAGATTATTGAAAACTGGATGAAAAATTTAATATAATACACAAGTCTATTTCCATGTCTTTCCTGTAAAAGGATGATTATATCTTGACAGAACAATAAACAGTGATTTTGAATATTGGGTTCATGATTGTATTGTGTGTTAGATGATCAGTTTTAATCTACAAAAAGGATATAAACAAGAATTTCCAAAGAACATATAGATGTGCCATATGGAAGAAATTTGAAATGTTTCTAGATATTGTGTTGAACTAACATTTTGTATGTATATATAATTACAAGAAACTACAGCTTCAACCTGGCATTTCCCTTTATAAATGATTGTTTTTATTTTAATACAAGATGTAATAATATGGGATGATTCTACTACAATAGATATAATCCTTGATTTTCACTCTGATTGTCGTTTATTGTGGATAAATTCCCAACAACGGGTTATGGGCTGGCGGTGACCACACCAAACAAGTTCATTAGTGGCCCCCTTTACACCAGGACAAGGTTCTCATTAAAGACATCTGGACTAGTGAAAATGGGCAAGCAACATTCCTGTTTCTCATGAACTTTAACCTTATAGAGTCCAATTCTGGGAACCAAGAACACCTCCCCATCAGGAGTCCAGTTTAGCAAGTGTCATTTAGAATGCTCAGGACCAATAATTTGTTTATCGCTTTGAGTTATCCAACCAAAATATTGGATTATATCCCATAGTTTTAGAAGAGGCATGGTCATTTCTATTCAACTTAAAATTTCCAAAGAGATGGTACAATCAGAGCTCTACTAAAAGTTCGACTTTGACGTTGTGTCCGAGGTCATAGCCAGCATGCGACATGCAGTATGTAGTGACTCTCAACAATGGTGCCAGAAGTTAAAATGCTTTATTAACTAGCCCGAATAGGGGATCCTCGTTAGCCTAGTAGGTTAAGGCATGACGAAAAGTGACCAATCACCATTTTTCGAACCCACTGGTCCATGGTGCGAAGCAATGCAGCCGCATCAAGGTCATAAATCCTCCCCCACTCTACTGGGTACAGGGCAGAAAAACATTCCCCGATGTTCCGGAGTTCACATCCTACACTGAAGGTTCAAAAATATTTCTTGCCCTAGCCAAAGATTTTAAAAATAGTAAAAAAAATCAATTAATATCAGAGTTGAAGAAACATGGAAAATCTTGGAAAGTGGGTCATAATTAAAAGAAATTGACCCAATTGATGCTGTTCATTAAATTTCTAGAACTAGAAAATGGATTTGGAAAATATTAGAACAGTAAGTTTTCGAAAATTTAACCTTTTTTTTTATTCAAGTAGGAAATGGAATATGGAAGATTTTATTGATCAACCATGTATCATGGGGATTGATTTCAGTTGCAAATACTTTACCTCCTTCAGAATCATTTGAATTGGAAAAGCAAAATTTTGGATGGAGAAAACTAGAACTTTTACAACTTTATTTCAAAGAGTAAAACCTCAGTGATTGGACCATTAACACAGCAGATGGTAAAACTGCATGAAACATTCAAAAAGAAAACTTTGTACCAGTTTCAAGGACTTGAATAGCAGGACTAATAGAAGATTATCTTCAATTTGAGCCTGGCTGAGAAACTATCAACATCTTCTGTAAATGTGTTTACAAAATGTTAAGCAGATTAACACATTCATGGACAGTATGACAGCAGTCAAATATGTATCCCATCTGCAGGTCAAATAATCATGACTATTTCCCTTAATAAGTAAACGACAGCTTGAGTAGTCACAATATGTTTAAATACATGAATATAGAAATAAACTGTCCTATCAGGATACAAGTCAGTACTAAAAAGTGATTCAAAGAAGATATATTTTAAAACTGTCCATGAATGTGTTAAAGATAGAGAATTTGAAATGATTGTTTATTTACATTGCACTGAGAAGCAACACGAGGACTATTGACAATGGAGCTCGTAATTTCGGGCCTTTGTCAGGTGACAACATTTGAGCTGACACCTCCCTTTCCAAATTAGCATTCTATGCCAACAGTAAGACTAGGCCCTTGACTAGATTTAATGTTATTGGCCCTACTGCACAGTGGGTCTTTATAGGTATCAAGGCTTGAACCCTCTGACTCACTACAAATGACCCTAGCCACAAGCCTACAACCATGAAAACTAGACTAATATGGCCATTTTGAAATTCCACAGATATTAGTATGTTTTCAACTCATACATAGATTACTTGATTACTTAGTGATTATGGCAACATTGTGTTAATATTATATAGTCTTGAAGATAAGAAATTCAACAGGAAAAGGTTAAGAAGAGACAAATCATAGAATCCAGTAGGATTCTAAAGAAATTAAAAGACAAAATATTGAATATAGCTACAAATGCATATTTGTCCATAGAAAACTTCACAGAAAAACACATCAATCTTATTGTAAAGAAAGTAAAAGCTACAAAAAAATGTGGAGTTGTTCTCGGCAGCAAACTGATGAAAGCGTAAGAATGTCGCAAAATCTGATATAAGTAAATCGCTGAACCCAAAATAGTTTGAAAAAAACAGAGGTTTCCTAGTGATATTAGAAAATAAGCCTATAACAGTGAAAATATAGGTTTGATGAATGAACAGAGCCGGAATGAGGCATTGACAACTTAACAAAATGTATGCAATATTCATCTTGAGAACATGAATGGCTTATCAACTTGGCAGCACTTCTCATTTTTGCAACAGGAGAGACTGGTTCACCAATTATAGAAGTTTTATGCCCATATAAGATTTGGTTGGTAACCAAAAACTGCAAGCCTCAAATTTTAGGTATTGAATGAGTAAATTTTAAAGTTAAAAATAATAAGGGAGGAAGAGGACAGTAACAACTGAATAAAAATATCTATAGTTCAAATTCATGTACATAATTTACAAATATTATTTTTCGATAACTTTTGCAGCACTTTTCAATTATTCACCTTAATCAAATCATCAATAGCTACATCTGCAAAGGAATTTTGAAAATTAAAATATATATGGAGATTTACAGAAACAGAGTAAGACACTTTTATAATTATGCAGTAATAGGAGATTACCAAAAATCACAATCTTTCAATGTATTTGAAGTCATTATAATCCTAATGCATGCTTGTAGTATCACTATTCATTTATGAATAATTATATTAAGTATAAAGATTTTTTTTCTACTTTTTAATGAGTGAAGTCAAAGACAATGAATGTAAAGCAACAAGAAAGGCTTTTTGCTGGAAATTAAAATGCAAGTGCTAAGACAATTAGACGCAGGTGAACAGCAATGTGGTATCAGCACCGCATTAATTTTATCTACTTCAACAATAGCACAATTCTAAAAAATAAAGAGTAAGTCGAATCTTCAGCAACCACATACCTAAGAAGTAAAACTATAACTGCTTCTGTAATAAAAATTATCAGTTCTAGAAGCAATGTCATTGAGGAAATTTGGGGGGGGGGGCTGACTTCCCACTTGAATTGGCAATTAAGTTGAACATAATTTGTCATTAGTCAAGTAATTTAAAGGAAAAAGCAAGAATAAGACGAGGAGCAAAAGGAACTTTCAATGGATTTTCTAAAAAAAGTTAAACAACCATAATAAAAATCATGGATCAGTTTCTGTAAAAAGATTTAGATATTGATAAAAGTTCAAAGTGTCATCAATGTGATGTCTTGTCATCGACAATAACTTACTGAACGAAACAGGGAAAAGCAAACAACTTTAGATATGTTCGGCACACACACAAAGTCAAAGATATAACCTTCCTCATTACAATCAAAACTTATTAACTTTTTTCTGATATTCATGAAAGTCTTATAAATTAAAAAAAAATCTATATTAGCAATAAATAAGACTACAATTAATGCAATAAAGTGTTTAAGCAATAAATGTTACAAAATAATTTTAAAAGACTGACATATTTTCTTATTCTCTATTCTATTTTCTTATTCATATATCCCCACTATTTTTGTGCTATGATGCTGTTTCATTAAGAACTGGAACTTGTTCAAAGAATTTAACACTTTATTTAACATTTTGCAATCAAATAGTTAAAGTGCAACAAATACTTGCAAAATTATTGCACCTGTTTTTCTCTTGGGTATAACTTCTGCTGAGGTATTTAAAACATTCAGACTTGTAGATGGAGAACATAAATCACTTTCATGTTTCTCTTCATTATTTGATTCATTGCTATCAATACTTTTCTCCACATCACTCTCTTCTACTTTTGTCTATAAAATAATTTATTATATATCAATTTTTTTCTTGTTAGTTAATAAAACACTGAAAAATGCATAAATAATTAAAAAAAAAAATACATAACATACTACACACAAAATTAAAAATTGACAGGGATTTAAGAGATTTTTTTAAAAAAAAAACTCAGACTAAACAAATAATTAAGCACACATAGTGAAATCCCTCTATAACTATATATTAGGGGCCAAAATATAATATTTTCAGAGTATTATTGTTATAGAGAGAATCAATACTGGAACAAAGAGAATTTTGTTCTCCATATTCAGTGGCATCACCAGGGGTGTTCTGCTTCCATTCATCACCTTCTCATGTTCATGCAAATAATAATATATACTAAATAGAGTGAGAACATGTTCACAGTGTTCAGTAATTTTACACCCCCCCCCTCCCCATGTTTTAGTGAAGTATCTTTGCTCAGCAGCCTGGCGACACCATAGCTTATAAATGTTTATTGCATATTTAAATAACAAATTTTTAATGAATAAATAAGTAAAAAATCCAAAACATTTTCTGTAAAATGTATTGAGTATAAATAAATGGAAATACAAACCTACTAATTAATACTTATTTATTTGGAATTCTGCAAAAAGAAATCAGAAAATTTTGTAAGTCTTTTTGCATTATCCACAGACAATCTAAAGCAAAAAGAACAAAGTGCATCTAAAGAATTCAGATGCTCCTCTGGTACATTAGGTAAGCTAGAAATAAAGTTATGAACAGCTTTAACTGAGCACACTGCTTCCCCAGGAGATAAGTTTAGCTTTACCGTAATGGAAATGTCCTTTTCATTTACATCATCATCTTCTGACTCTTCTACTTCAGCATTATCATTTCTTATTTCAGAAAGAATGTCTTCACCTGTTACTATCGAAAAGATCTGTACTTCATCATCGACATTTAAATAATCATGAACATATATTTCAAACTTTTTTCCAGTTTTATCTTTGTAATCGGTCAAGGAATTTTGAAGACCTGAGAAAGTATTTTCTTTCTCAGAATATCAGCAAGAAGTATCAATTTGACATTTTTCATCATTTTGAATGAAGTCACCTTAGTTCCAACATGGACTGTGTGGCTTCATTTCCCACCAACCCCCTAGCAAGCAATCTATCCATATATGCCTAATATTTTTCTATACCATTTGAAGCATTTTACAATACCCATTACAAGAAGCTTTAGAGCTGCAGTAGTGTTTAGTAGAGCAAGAAATAAACTTCTATGCTCTGCAATTTTGGAATGGGTTTATGTGCAGCTGTTGTCAATTAAAAAAACAATGTATTTCTTCATTGATTTCACATCTTGATCTAGTTTCAATAATCATTCGCTAAATATTTTTGAAGTCATCCAAGCTGGCTTGTTCGCAGTGTAATCTACTGGTATGCTCTTAATATTTTTGTGACGAAAAGCGAACTAGATGGTGCTCCTCCACTTTTTGTGAAAAGAATTTATTGTAATTTCTTGTATTGTAATAGTTCAGATTCCCCATTAGTAACATGTAGACGTTTTCGCTCGTTAGCAGCTTACGTTTAAATTTAGCATTTTCCGGTAAAACTGATTGTGTAAATATGTACATAGAACAATAAAAGTATAAAAAGACAACAACTAGAGGAATCATTTATTTGGTTCTATAACCACTGAACCACAGCTAGAATTCCAGTAGTGGAAATAAGGTGCACAATAGTTTTAACCCTTTTACGGGTGGTGGCTAATATGTCTAGCCACATAAAATGAATTTTTTCACACCCTTCGAAAAACACCCTAATCTGAAAAATTTTTTATGACCAAATGTTTACAGGGGATGGGAATATTATTTTAATATGTATTTTGTTATAAAAAAGTGTATTGTATTATAGTGTGTAATTTAATAAAGTGTAAATGTATTTTAACTTCGTGTCCATGAAAGGGTTAAAACATCTTGGCTGTAAGGATCTTCCAATTACCAAAGGTTTTAATTTATCCTTTCCCAACATATTTATTAACAACAATACTATTAACCTCAGTTTGGATTTCTTCCCCCCTTTACATGTTTCTCCTTTGAAAGCTTATGTTCACTAAGGTAACATCTAGAAAAATAACTTCGTCTCATCTACATTATAGACATTATCAAAAGAGTATTTTTCAAAAATGTTACACATTTCTCTTTGATGCCATTTGAGAACGCCATCCAGAGGCACTGATTTTTCTTCAACATGGTCAGATATCCCATGTCGGTCTTGAAACCTTGTTAACCATCCATTGCTAGCTTTGAAATTTTGGTTCCCCGTCACACATTCAAAATTTCTGGCTTGCTCGCAAATAATTGGCCCATTTAAAGGTACATTCAGAGCCGGTGTTTCTCTAGGGTTATCTGGAACTTTGACAGAGGTACCACAAGTGATCATTATTTGCTTAATCAAAGTGTTAAAATTTTAAAAAAAAATTATTTTTATAAAATATCAAATTCTTAAAAGCATTTTTCTTGTAAAAATAAATATAAATATTTTATGGATAAAACAAACTCTTTTAAATTTTGAAAAGGTCCCATGTTTCAAATATATTAATCAAGACACATTAGGTCACATATCTCCATTCTTTGGCTCAGTCAATAAATCTCAAATTGATATGTCGACCGACAATCAGTAGAAACTAAAATTTAGTTTGATATTATGCAATTTTGAATTGATGTTAGAAAAGAATATCTAGAAATTTCCAAAAGAGCTGTAAAACATCTAATGTCATTTGATTTAACCTTAGTAGGCAAAAAATCTTTATCTTTGTATGCTGCGACAAAAACAAAGTACAGAAACAAATTGGATGCTGATAATAGCATCAGATTCAACAATTATTCCAAATGTAAAAATACTCATACTTTGCAATAAATAAGCAATCACAGACTAGTCATTACAAATAATTTCTTTTTAATAACATGTGACAATTTGAAATATTGTTGCTTTTGTTTATTATTCATAGAATATAATTAAGAAAAACAAAAAACACTGTTAGCTACCTTGCTGTTCATTTTCTTATTAAGATGTTTGTATTGTGATAAAGATGCAATAATGATGTTATAAAATTGAGTAGGATAAAGCTTTGATATCCTATTTATTCTGCTCTTTGATCAAGATGCTCCTTCAAAAAAAAAAAAAAACGGTAAGCTCAAAGAGTCTTCCAAAATGTAAAATGTTGAATACCTTTGCTTTAAACCATTTCAACGTGGCAGTATCTAGTTCATTTAAATCTGTCTTTATCCTCTTACTTTGTCGATCAATATCATTAGAGCTGAAAATGTTTTCAATTTCCTTCCGTTTCTTTAAAAAAGTTGCAACAGACGATTGTGAAAATCCGTATTTTTTGCAAACCTCTATCAATATCTTTTACGATTGAATATCACTTCGAAGGATATTTTCCCTGGAGCCATTTTTCATCAATTTTCACTAAACAAACTTCTAAATAAACACAAAAATCATTAATAAATTAATGAAAATCTTTTATCACAGTTCAAGAAAAATTCCCAATCGGAATTACCCTAATTGACACAATATATCAGAGGGTAAAATTCTTATGATACTTCAGAGTAAACAAAAGAACACATCCCAAAGTTTACTCATAGACACTTCAAGATTTTATCTATCACTTCCAGTGAAAGGAATCCTTGACCATTTTTTGAAGAGGGGGATAGGAGAAAGATTCAACGTTGTGTTTGCCAGGAAATGTCAACTCTATTTCCCCTGTACAAGAATTGCACTTTCTCGTTATCATTGTTACATCAGCAAGAGCAATGCATGATTACAATGAAGTTTTTTGACAGAGAGTATTACTTGAGAATCCCATCAAAAGTCCGACCACATTTTATACAAATATTTCATAATATATTCATGTAGCATTGAATTCGTATACATCACTTGGACTTTGAAAAAAAAAATCATAATAGAGAGAATTATTATGATGGAAAGGAAAATATCGTTGTAGAGAAAAATGTGTTGCTGTTGTTGCTTATATCACTTTGCTGGACAGTATTATCACAACAAGTTCATGGATCCATAAATTATGACAAGGATTTGAAGGTTGCGCTTTCATTAGATTCGCGGCTACAGAGGACTGATTATTAGAGGATCCGTTAGATTCGCAGCAAGTCCAACTTTTGCCTTAACAGATGGCAGCAGCATCGCAGATATCCTGGAATTTTAGATCCACATCAGAGTACTGGATCAAACTCTGATCCAGTATCCCTAGAGGTATTAATTTGTATGGGAATTTGGAGGACTTTACAACTGTATTCTATGTGCATGTTATCATATCAAGAGCAGAAATGAAGAAATCTCAACTGGTAATGTTTTTGGATAACGTGTTGCCGATATGACGTCATCCTACACACCTGGCAATGATGAATCAGGAATTAGCATTTGATATTATCTTCTGTTACATCATACAAGGTTTATTTTTCTGACTGGATGACAATTTTTCACTGTCAAGTTGACTGTGTCGAATGCAAATTCCTGATGTATATAATGGGATGAATGGAATTACTATGATATGGCTGATATTGAGTTGGATTCCTGTAATGTTACTACTATGTTGATGATGCTGATTATGATCCTAATTTTGATTATATGGAAGTTAATATGCCGTTAATATACAGCAAGTTTGTTCATTTTGTCTTTTCAACTTTTAAATGTAAATAAACCTGTTTTTAAATAAAAGTACCTGTTTCACTCTGCTTTAAGTAATTTGTGGCTTTATCTATTATCAAGGGCCAACTCAGGCCAGTCAGTGCACCATTCGCCATTAACATATACGGTGGATCTTCGGTCATTCTGAGAGTTGAACTCGCGATCTGATCACAAGGTCAACGCTTTTACTGACCAGACCACCACGGTCTAGAATTATTGTTGCAAAGAATATTGTAACACAGGGATCTGCTTTACATTAATCTGAAGGAAATTAAGGCAAGACTATAAAAAATACTGCGATAGAGAGAATTATCATTACAGAGCATATCGTTGTAGCAAGATTATACTGTATAAAAAAAACACATGTGTAGAGTGTCAAGCTCTGTAACTGTTATGCTCTGTAGCTGAACAATTCACAATATTAACATAGGACTGACATCTACCTGATATTAGATCTTGACAGATTAAACATATATTGAATAAATCAAGATGTGACACATAGCAGAACAAAACAGTTCCCTGAAAATTTTTACAATTCCATTTTGCAGGACAATACATTCTTAATCTTTTGTGTTTACACACAAGTCTTTTGATTCACTAACTTAACAGGTCAATTGAAAAGTCCCCAGCCTACCATAGTAAAACACATTTTTTGGGGCAAAATTAGTTTTTTTTATTCAACATAATTCCCTTCAAGGGTGATACACTGATTATAGCGACCCTCCAACTTTTCAATACCATTTTTGTAGTACGATTTGTCCTTTGCTTCAAAATAGGACTCAGTTTCAACAAACACCTCTTCATTCGACGAAAATATCTTCCCAGCGAGCATTCTTTTGAGATCTGAGAACAGGAAATAGTCGCTGGGGGCCAGATCTGGAGAATACGGTGGATGAGGAAGCAATTCGAAGCCCAATTCATGGATTTTTGCCATCGTTTTCACTGACTTGTGACACGGTGCATCGTCTTGGTGAAGCAGCACTTTCTTTGTCTTCAAATGCGGCCGTTTTTCGGCGATTTCGTCCTTCAAATGGTCCAATAACGCTATGTAATAGTCACTGTTGATGGTCCTTCCTTTTTCAAGGTAGTCAATGAAAATTATTCCATGCGCATCCCAAAATACAGACGCCATAACTGTTATCATATCGCGGTAATGCTTTGGAATTACGTGTTGCCGATATGACGTCATCCCACGCATCTGGTAATGGAATCGGGAATTTGCATTCGACGGTATTTTTCAATTACGTCATACAAAGTTATTTTTCATTGGATGCCGATTCTTAACTGTCGAGTTGACGGTGTTGAATACAGATTCCGGATATATGTAAAGGAGATCGGGGGATGCTGTAGGACAGCTGTTTGATGGCCAAATGAAAGCTTAGATGCTGAAAGAGATCTCAGATGGTATATGAGATCTTATGATGGAAAATGAGACTTTGGCTGTGATCGATGTGACCATCGATATGATTCTGTAGCTCTAGGCTTAAAGTGTTGTTATTATTTAGTGTTGTAAATATGTATATATATATCGTGGAAATAAATTTATAATTTTAAAATATTAGAGTTTGTCTTTCTCTGCATGTGGCATTAAATTATCAAAGGCCAACTCAGGTAGGCCAACAATAACCTTGCCAGACGACTGTTGCGTTTTCCCACGCTTTGGAGCGGGTTCATTGTGTGCAGTCTACTCGGATAACAGTCGATTGGACTTCGGAGTGAAATGATGGAAGCATGTTTCATCCATTGTCACATATCGACACAAAAACTTGGGTTTATTACGCTAGATCATTTTCAAACACTGTTCCGAATCATCAACTCGTCATTGTTTTTGGTCAAAAGTGAGCTCGCGCGGCACCCACTTTGCACAGAGCTTACTCATACCCAAATATTCGTGAATGATATGATGTACATGCTCAGTTGATATCTTTAGAGTGTCTGCTATTTCATTCAATTTCAATTTACGGTCATTCAAAATCATTTTGTGGATTTTTTTAATGTTTTTGTCGGTAACAACCTCTTTTGGGCGTTCACCGTCTTTGGTGCTCATTTCCCCATGTCTAAACTTAGCATACCAATCCTTGATGGTTGATTTTCCTGGGGCAGTGTCTGGAAAACTCAGCATCAAGCCAAGTGTTTGCTTCAACTGTATTTTTTCCCTTCAAAAAGCAATATTTTATCAACACGCGAAATTCCTTTTTATCCATTTTTTTCACAATAACAAAAGTTGCTTCACTCAAAATGCTATAATTCACAAACTAATGATCCAACAGCTGTCAAATTTATACATGCATCTTTTGAGGGTTAGGGCTAACTAAAAAACATATGGATTTAATTCTAGTAGCGCCATCTATGTGTCAGGCCGGGGACTTTTCAATTGACCTGTTATATTGATGGTTAACTTTGAAAAATGCTTGAATTTCTTAGCATTTAATTCTTCAGTTTTATCAGTTTTCCTTGAGTGCAAAAAATGGCAGATTATTCTTTAATATTTTCTTATATTGCTTGGAAAAAGTATACTTGTCTTACTATCAGAAACTCTAACAATGAAACACACATTGTTCCTCCTGCAAATTCTTCCAAACATCCATGGCTTAGGGAATATTCTGTTTGGTTTTTTCTTTACAAATAAGACTGGCTGATCTCTATAATGTAGTTATGACTTCAGATTTCTTTCTTTCTTTTTCTTGGCTTCGATAAACAACTAAGCATGCAAAACCTCTTTTAGGCATGAAAATTTCATAGCTTAGAAAATACTATACTGCATTATGTTCTGTTGTCAACAGTTCCTTAATTTTTATCACTTTCACCTAAATGTGAAAAGTGTTTAAATAACAGCTAAAAAAACTGCATTCATGTGGGCAATGGCAAAATATGCTAAATCACATCATTACAGCTTATAGCAATAATGGGTTTTACACCTTCCATTATTCACAGAATATTGCATTGTTTGGAAATCTCTTTCTGGTTTATCAAAAATTGTTGATGGTATTTTACACAAATACCGAAATTTTAAATCCTATGGGATATTTTTATGCAGATGATTTGCATAAGTCTAACTATTAAATTGAATGAATGAAAATCCGTAGGCAAAAAAAATATAGCAAATCAAAATATTTATGTTTACCTTTTTATTCGATTCAGATGATTTTTCTTCATTGTCTTCTTCATCCTCTTCACTTTCTATCAGAGCAGTCCTCTTTCTCTTAGTTGTTTTCACAGGAGAATCATCACTTATAGCAGTTTGCTTCCTAAATATTTAAAATATCTTGAGAATAAATCTACCATATAAAATAATCAATTAATAACTACCATAAAATAAACAATATAGTGAACATTGTTTTTAAAAAGTACGCTATTATCTTTCCACAGTATTTCAATTTTAAACTCATCAAATAATATTTCTCAAGTACACCAGTAGACACATTTTTAATAACACACAATTTAACATTCAATTAATCTTATCACAGATTAAAATTCTGTATTTATACAAAGATAAAAATACATCTAGTCATGAATAAAATTGCAAGAAAATTTCAAGAATCATTTTTTAGCATTTTTAAAAAAAACTATTAAATGGAATGAAAATTTCATATTCTTATATAATTTTTTTAAAAAAAACTCACCTTTTTAAATGAGATTTGGATTGAGTTTTTTCAATGTCATTGGTTGTATTATATTCAGTACCTAAAAATACAGGTTTATAATTAATTTATGTGAAATAAATAAGCTTACATAAGCATAAGTTTTAATTTTAAAAATCAATTTTTAAAATTAAAACTAATACAAATAAATAACTCAAACATTACGATTTAAATTTGGTATAATTATCCAATTTAATAACAATAAGTACTTGTACTTTTAATATAGGTATTAATAATAATAGTATACACAAATATAATACATTCAATTCAAAACAGAAGAAATTCCAAAGAAAAAGTAATACAATATATTTTTAAATGTAAAAGTTAAGCTAAAAAGTAGTATAATTATTGTTCATTAAAATAAGGCAAATAATTTGAAATTTAAATAGCTCTAAAGCACATAAAATGACATGAAAAAGTATAACTCATATGTACATAAAATATTTGAGTCACAATGTTTGAAACCTGGGAGTACCATATTAATTTAATTTTTAAGTATATTTAAAATGTGCAAGAGAATAAAGGGGAGGAAAAAGAGAAAGGAATAATACTTAACCATCAGACACTTTATTAATATCACCAATTTCCATTTTTTCATCATCAGTATGAGTAACAATTTGTAACTAAATAAAAAAAATGCTCTTTGTTAAAAAAACAACACAAATATTTTAACATTTAATTAAATTTAATCATTTTTTTAAGCTGGAATAATTGTAATGCAATTTATTTAATAAATTTCTAAAGTTTCCAATGCCTAAAATTTTCGACATTTAGACCTGATTCAGAAAAAAATTATTATTTAAGGAAAAACTAATAGCAAAAAAAAAAAAAAAAAAAACAGGAGCTTTTAAAAAGGTCCAGAATTTTGCTTCAAAAAGGGTTAAAAAATTGCAATTAATCATTTCTATGATAAAGGACCTTTTTAATTCATATATAAAAGTTGATATATATTAAATAAATCAATTACAGAAATAAACAAAAGCAAAATTTTCACTAGCAAGCTTTCGAAACTCAATATTTGAAATCAAAAGTCATTATTATTTTAGTGTGCTACCATGGGTATAAAATATTCATTCAACTGAATTTAAATTATATAATTCCATAAAAATAATTTCTCTGCACTTCATGTTTTTAAAATTTGATCATTATAGAAAACTATACTTAAGTGAACATGCACAACTTTAACATCCATTAAAGAATATTTCTGTAAACATTTCTTCTTACACTATTTTAAATTTCCTATAAAGGGGGGGGGGATTAATTTTTTTAAAAAAATTAATATTATAATTTACATAAGTTTATGCATTTTTTAACTTTAACATTTTTATAAACAATCAACTTATTTAAGTCAAAGCTCAAAGCAAGAATTTCATTGATTTAAGTCTTCGTACAATTGATAATCATTGATTTATCACAAATAACAAAAAAAATTTTAAAAAAAAAAAAAAAAAACATGGCTAAAGGTTCTTACTTCTGAGGGCTTATTAGAATCCTTGGTATCGTCATCACTTTCAATTACCTTTTTAGTTCGCTTTTGAGGTTGCTTCACAGGACTATTGCTGAAATAACACATAAAAAATAATTTTCAAAACTGTTATTATAATTAATTTTAAAATAACCAATATTTTCACATAACTTAGTACTTAGAGAGGGAACTGCAGAGAGATTTTAGGAGATAATTTTTTTAGCTTTTTACGAGCTGAATTAGAATGCTAGAATAATATAAACTATTTTTTGATAAAGATCGAATTAAAAAACAAATATAAGAGCTATGAATTAAATGTTTTAAAAAAAAGACTTTCATGATTTACAACAGGTTCCAGATATGAAACATTAACAGGAAGCACATATTTTTTCATGTGTTTTTTATAAAATATGATTGATAAATCAAATTTTGTAAAAAGAAAGGAAAAGAACAAAAAAATTATTCAAATGGCTTTTAGAATAAAAAATAGAAATAAATATCAAATAGTTATTATAAATATCAAATAATTATAATAAAAAAATAGCTTTACTCAAATAATTTCCCTAGTCCATGGTTGAAAGCATTTCTCATGCAGTCTTTATTCACACTCACATTTTTGAGGGAGTATTCTTCTGGCATACAGAACAACATCCTTATGTTGCAGATACAAGATAATGTGCCTTTGATGGCTTCAAAGATTCAGAGTGACACAAGTATAATCCAGGAACAGAATAGATTTTAGGCTTCATGTGAAATAAACACTGTTATTTCTCTTCAGAAATCAAGGGGTGAAAATTCTGTTACTGTAACTTTATACTAATGTTAATAAAAAAATCCATCCAGCAGCAAAATTTGGCACATTGCTAAATATATTCCAGTACCCTTTTTTACTTCTAAACATTGGTTAATATGATACAAGAAGTCTGTCATCTTCCATTTCCTCATTGTACATGTCATGATATCTGTAACTGTGTATAGAATGTTAACTGTGTTTTGTAACTGTATGATGTTAATGTTGTTTCTGTAGAAATGATGTGATGTCTGTATTGTCTGCTTGATGTTTAATAAAGTCATGTGTTCCAAGAAAATGTACTTTCAATGTTATTAATTATGTTCTGAAGAACTTAACATGGACAAACAGAACACTACCATTTTATAAGATGTAGTTGAGACATCAGCTCTCTTTTTTATTTTGTGTTCAACAAAATCTCTTGGTTTTGCATACATGCTCATTTGTCAAATATTTCCATGCTATGGATACTGCAGTACTATCTTGCTTACAGCAAATACAAATTTGACCATCACATCAATATTCAAAATTTCCGCTTTGCTGTTTTGAGGCTTTGTCTGGTGATTCAAGAAGGCATCTCCTAGTACGAAATTCAAGAATAGTTCCAGCAGATTTAAAACCCTTTTCAGATAATTCATTCTACAGTTTATGTGTAGAGAATAAGTTGTCAAAGAAAATTTCTTCTATCTCTTTAACAATCTGAAAAAATTTTGGACATCTGAACAGTACTACAAAGACCCATTAACTGAAGAAAATTGTTGAGAAAAAAAATAAAAATATCTTATGTGATTTCCAAGAATCTCTAACTGAGTCACAAGTGTCTAACTATCAATAAACACACGAGCAGCTAAAAATAATTCACTACTAACCCATAAGAGAAAGTGTTTGTGAAAGGGAGGGTAAAAACAGGGAAATCTAAAATAAACACTCATTCACATAGACTAGAATTTCACATTTTCTAAACACTTTCATGGATGTTATTATGCACCACTATCTAAAGAACTTCTTAATGTGCCTTTAGGCACCAATGTTCCTTTTCTAGAACATTCAAATTTCTTACCTAAGAGTAAAAAGAAAAATCTTTTTTTAAAAAAATTATAACATGTTCTATCAACAAAATGATCATACGAACACATTTGTTGAATTTTATAAGAAATTTTTGCTCCCCGAAAAATAAGAAAAAAGACGAAATTATGAATTTCCCGAGACACTATTTAATTTAGCAATTTAAATTCAATTTACATTCACCATTTACGTAATAATTTTTTACCCAACAGTGCAAACGGAAAAAAAAATTCACAAAATTTTTAAGTAAATGTTCCATAAATTAAACATTGGCATGTAAAAGGTTAAGATATTATTACAACTGTCTTTAAAAATTTGTGCATTCAAGTCTGTATATATATATACGAGTGAGTGTATGTGTTGAGTATATATATATATGTATGTGTATATACATACATACATACATACAGATGTCTCTCAAAGATATGAATTTTGATTTTAGAAAAAAATTTGAAAATAATACCCATAAAAACGATCATTTCCAAGATTCATTTTACATTGGATAAAAGAGTATGGTATTAAATTTAAAAAAAAAAAAAAGACTATATTTCATGTCATTTTATTTATCAGACAGAAAAATGCTCCAATATTGTTATTTTCTGATTTTATTTTACAAAGAGCATTATATTTTATTAAATTTTTTCAACTCATGAAACCTTTTTGAACTACCTATGGTACAATTTGTAAAAGCAAAACTTATCAAAAATAAATAAAAATACAAGATACTGTGGCTCCCCTAGGGCACTGTGGTGCACATATTGGGCATTACTGTATTACGCCACTCATTTTAATTTGGATTAATCTATTTTTTCTTATGTCAAGTGTGTTCCTTATTTCATCTCCTATACTGTAACACTAAATAGATTTTCAAAATTATATGTCAAGAAAATCTTGTATATTTATAAAAATGTTATATACAGTACTTTAAAAATATAAATATTTCAATAAATCCACCAAATAAAAATATATTTAGTTCTTCAGTCCTATACTGTTAGGTCGGGTATCATTTCCCACTTACAAAAAAAGAGATGGATTTCCAGTTTGGCTGGAAACCATTTTCAAAATAATAACAATCCTGGCGAGTTTACAATAATTACGTCAATTCTATGCCATTCGCTTTGTCTTTGATATTGTTCATACTTACAAATTTCATCTGTTGTGCTATTTTTTTCATTTTTGTTTGAAATTCTAAACATGGCCGAAGAAGGAATGTCACTGACCTCATTGTATACATGATCAAAGCAAGGAAAATCAATCCAAAGTGAAGACTGCAGAAACATATTGAAAGTTTATTCTCAATTTGAGAAGAAAACCTTCTAGAATCTGTCAGTCAAATTGTGGAAAACGTTTCTCAACTAACGTTGTCTCTTAATAGAACAATTTTCCATTTGAAAAAAAGATATTAAGTTCTTTAAGTTCTCCTGGCAAAAATGACATAGTGCTGTAGGTAAGTGCAGAAGGCTGATAAAATATGATGACTTTACATTGTCATGCATTCAACAAAAAATTCGTAGTTTTTCTTGTAGAAATGAGATTTCTAAGTTAGACAAAGTTCTGAAAGAATTGAACGATCATACCGATATTTTTTCAAAAAAAATTAGCTGGAATGAATAAATAGCATAAGTGATTTTTAATAATGATTCATAAAGCTAATTTGCAGATAAGCTTAGCAATGGGTAGGATGAAGATATACAAACATGATAGAAATTTTTTTTATTAATGGGTATATTAAATCAGCTAACTGAATTGAAGATACGTACTTAATAATGAAACAAAACTTTAAGCTTGTATATTTTTCTTTTCTTGTCAAATTTAGCAAATCTCATTGGTTATAGTAATTCCCTGCTCCCAATATAACCCAAGTTCCTATGACAATGGCTGTGAACCACCCATCGTAGCTTTCTCCATGCTACCCAGTTAAGATGAAACAGAGTATAAGACTGAGTGCAGAGCAGATGTCACGTTTTAAAGCCTGGCAAGGCAAAGGATGAAACTTTCAAGAAGCTTTGGCATATCTTGAAAACAAAGCCTCGCAGAGTCTAAAAAATTTGAGATTTTCAAACAAGCATTTTGATCCAAATTTGATTACCAAAAACATTGCCAAGTGGTCAGAAATGTCACCAAGCCATAAATCCAAGCAACAATATAGAAAGGCATAATTCTGTAACTCTTCTCATTAAGAAATACTATAACAACAAATTTCTGACTGATCAAAAATAATGCTTAAGAATGTTTATGTACACAGTTTAACATTTCTACAAATAACAGATTAATATCAAGCTAGTGTAAAAACTAAATCAAATGAAATGAAGCCCTTTACTGTCATACGAATAGATAATATATTATCTACTTAACTACACATTCTATAAAAAAAAAAAAGGTTTAACAAATATTTGCTACTTACACACATAAATTTCGGTTGAAATGCAGTTTAGCGTAACCACTTGGCGAGATTTGAAAAATCGCCAAATTTGGCGATTTTTATGGCGGAGCCTGAAGTCCGCGAAGCTTAAAAGTAGGAATTTTTTGACTCACCTAATTTTCAGGGTCTTCTCGATTTTCCGGCAGGTACACAGTAATAATGGTTTTCAAAAATTCCTTGTAGGTTTCATCCTGAATAGAATGATTGTGTCTCTGTCTCCACATGTATTAATCCATGTAAGAATCAAATTCTCCCACGACAAAGAAACTGGGATTGGGAGAATAAACGTGGAGTAAATGATTGACGGTAAGGTAAAAAACGCAGAAACACAATATCATCCAAGCAGGAGAATTTGAATAAAAAAACGTTTAAGAACGTAAAACGCAAAAGCACGAAAACACAGCAAAATTAATAAACGACTGAACTGCACAACTAGTACACCGGAATAACGGACAAAGAAAATTCTAGGAACTCTGAGAAGTCGGCACTAAACAATGGAAAAGGCCAAACGATTAACCCATGATTGGTTAAGATTGAAAAAAAAAATAGTTTCGCTTTAGAAACGGAGACTAAAAAAGGTACTGAATGTGATTGGCTAAAAGAAAAAAACATCCGAAACGGATGCCTGACTGTGAGATTGCGCAGATGTAATGAATCTTGTAAAAAAGTAATCCAGACAGAAGGGGGGGGAGATGGAAGACTGCAATTCTGATTAATGTGGAAAATTCGAAAAGGTAGGCCCGGCGAAAGCATAAATAGTGAAAAAAGAGGATCTGAGGATTGTATAACAAAAAAAAAAAACAGCTGGTGATCCGGCATCAGTAATCGTGTGGTAAATTTGATAAGGTAGCCCCGGCGAAAGCATAAAAAGTGAAAAAATGATCCGAAGATTGTATAACGAAAAAAAAAA
>BMAW01076001.1:25778-42065 GCA_019974015.1 Nephila pilipes
CCAAACAATTCCTGTCGCCAACGGGTGGTTACGCTAAACTGCATTTCAACCAAAATAATAAATTTTAAAAATAAGTCTACTCACTTATTACAATTATCAATAGATTTTTCCACATCAAAATTTTTATTCTCCTTCGTGACTGATTTTTCAGAAATGTCATTTGTTTGTGAAGCTTTTTTACCCTTTTTCACCGATTTTTTCTTGCTATTATTATTAAGATTCGTTTTTCTTGGATTACTCTTTCGCCCAGATTTTTTTGTGTTCGAATTAGTGCATGACTTTTCAGTATCATTTATTTGAGGTTCTAAAGACTGTATTATAGTATTTGAAAAATTAGTATGTTCGGAAAATGAGCTAAATGGGAGAAAAAAAGAATCTTTCAATGATTTATGATACAAAAGATATTTAGATGATATTTTACTTGTATTCTTTTTTTCAAAAAAAGCCAATATATCAGGTAGTATATAATTATTTTTAAAAACAGATATTTTAGTTACTTTGTCTTCACTCCAAATTTTTTTGTAGGGGCAAGCCTATTATTTAAATGTTTTCCTTTAGAAACATTCTCTCACAATTTTAGTTTGAATTATATTTTCAGTGCATGAGTTATGTTTTAATCAATTTACATTTTGATTGGAGAAAAAAATGACAAAACTAAGGTAATATAAAATAGATCTCCCCCCCCAAAAAAGGTCATTTATTTGTCATCATACTGAAAAAGACTTTCATTTACTTTTAAAAGTTAACTGATTATTCAATGAAGATTTACTTCATCTATAATCAAGAACTGAAATATTATAATGAAAAGATATACAATTATATTGAAATGCTATATTATTATATATAAAAGCTATTGAATTGGTTAACTGAAATAATTCATCAATCATTAAATTAAACATTAAAATAATGGAAGCAAAAAAAGTACAACATAAAGTCTTTACCTTTAAAAATTACAACTTTATTTAAATAACTTGGTTTTTTTTCCTATAAAAAAACTCCAAATATCTCGTAATTTTGAACCTTGATCAAGTGATGAGGATGACACCCGAGCTGACACTCCCCCCTCACCTAACTTCCACACCATGCCAACCGGAGGACTCTGAGCATCAACAGATTAAATGTGCATCATCCAAGACAACATGGTAGATCTTTATTGGCATCAAGCCTCGAACTCACAACTCGACGAAATCCATCAGCCGCGAGTCCGAGGCTATGACTATTACACAACTATGGCCACAATAAGGAGGGCCAAAAATAAAGAAGGACTGCTAGGGTAATCTCCGGGGCATGTCACCAAAGAAGTAACTCCTATGGGAAAGAAAAGACCTGTAGGGTGCCTCGGGTGAGTGATGCCCATACTTACCTGAAAAGGTAAGTACGGGCACATTATAGAAGTAACTATAACAAAAAAGTAGTTTATATTTGAAATTTATAATTATTATGCAAACTTAAAATCAAATCAATTTATAATATTAAAAAACTTTAAAAATAAATCAACTTACTAGCTACATTTATCAACAGATTTTTCCACATCAGAATTTTTATCCTCCTTGATAAGCAATTTTTCAGAAATGCCATTGGTTACAGATACCTTTTTCACTGGTGATTTTTTCTCACTGATATTAGTATTTGCCTTTTTTGGATCATTCTTTTGGCTGGATTTTTTAATGTTCAAAACAGTGCTTGACATCTTAGTATCATGATTTGTTTTAGATTCTATAGGGTGCACTTTAGCAGTTGAAGAATCAGTCAGTTTGAAAAATGATCTGTTGGAGAAAAAAGGAATTTTGATATTACTAACAATGCAACAGCTTTAAAATTCATGATTTTAAAAAAAAACATTTCCAGCAAAAAAAATTGATGAATTAGGTAATATAATTTTTTTTTTTTAAAAAAAAAGAAAAAAAAAAAAAAGAAATTTCTATTATTCTAAGTGCATTTACTAATTTAGTTTGGAAGGGAGGAAGGAACATAACATTTATAAAATTTTTAATTTGAAACATTTTCTTAAGACTTCAGTTTTCTTAAGATTCAGTTAAGTCAAAGAATATGTTACTAAGGATGTCAAGGTACTATAAATAATAAAGGTACCTTTCTTTTAGAAATGTATCTAATATAACTAGTATGTAAATAGCAATCTAATATGCAAGCCAAACAAAGTGAAAAGTTCATTTTACATCAGGAGCAGTAATTTAATTATATGAAATGAAAAAAAAAATGGCCCTATAATTTGTGTCACCATTTATGTTCATGTATGGTCTTGTTCATTAAAAAATATGAAATAATCATATGCAAAAAGAAAGAGAATTTTATAAAATCACGAAGGAAATTGGTTTATTATGATCTAGCTTCAGATGTAAAGAGAATGATTTCAGCTTGCTAGGGATATAAGTAAATTATTGTGTTAAATTTATGGGTAAACGATATAAAATCTGTTCCATTAAATAAATTTAATGAGAAAATTTTTTTGCTGAAATACTTTAATTAATTATAAATGTATTACCTTTTTTTTGCTTTACCCTGTAGGTATTTTGCTTAGCTTTTTAATTTATCCACTTTTTTAGAAAGAGCATTAAGACTGCAGACCCTCATATAATGTTTCACAACAATTAAATGCCAGTTTTCATTCCGGAAACGGTGACAAGTAACTAATTTCTTTTATTTCATCGTTTTGATGGGGGAACCACATTTTCAATGAATTTAGAGAAGAAAAGAAAAAGTTGGATAACCAGACTCTTCAAAACATCCTCTAGTCATTGGCATCAAAAATATTGCTGGTGAACACTATCACGTCAGTTCAGATTCATCTAATTGCTTTTGAAAGATAGCTTTATTATTATAACCGGATATTATAAATTTCTGCATTGCATTTCAAAGCTACAACAGTTACTGCACCAACAAGAGACAACATTCCTCATTATAAGCTACCAAATGTGCATGTGTATTAACAAGACTAGTTTTTAGAGAAATTTCTTCAAAATTCCCAGACAAATAATGCCACAATGTATTATTATTCTTTATTAAGAAGCACTGAAAAATGAATTTGTGTTATTGTTACTACAGTGAAAATTTGGATAACAAAACATACTGGAAATACACCTTTCTTTACAAACATTACAATGAAACTGTTTCAGTTGAATATCTACTTTGAAAAATTAGAAAAAAAAAGAAATAAAAACCAAAACGTAATAAAAATTTTATCTTTTGAAAATTCCCTAAAAAATCAATAAGAGTTGGCACATAAATTTGGTAAAATAAAAGAAATTTGAAAAGTTTAACAGAGCATTATAAAAGTTAAACAGCTATAATAACTTCTTAATTGTGACATCTATTTACGAGAATTAATGACTATATGTAAATCCAACATTTTAAACATATTTTAACTAAACAAAAAAAAACTTACAGGATTGTCTTTTGAGACATTTTTCAGTTAAAAAAAAGGTTACTTATTTGAAAAATATTCTTTTTTAAACATTAAGCAATGAATAAACAAATTTCTTTAACGCCTACACATTACTAATCAATAAATACAAGACAGTTTTTAGCAGTCTCAGGATAAACATTATAATTTAAGCGCCAAAAGCGTATGAGAAGAAGAAACAGACGTTGTGGAAGTAGAAGTTATAAGAAAGTTTCAAAAAATTCTTTATATTATCCAAATAATGTTGAAGTGATGTAGGAAATAGGAACGATTCAGACCGAACGTGTAATACCACTTTGGAATGGCAGCGCTTATTCCTACAAAGTGTAGACTATCAGATTTTTCTAGGTTACTATATTCAGCTACTTATGAACTATTGGCTATTTTCTAAATAATTACAATAAAGAAACAAATAGCAAATCCCCGATTCGTCTGTCTTGTTGATATAATGCAAAATTTTTCAATTCATCCAGTCTTAACAAAAAAAAAAAAAAAAAAGATATTAATATTCTTTTAAAGAGTAACACCTTGACATCTGAACAATATCTTATTCAATTAAGAATTGATTAAATTTTCAAAAAGTCTGAAAATTTTTTTTTAATATATTTGAATGTAATATTCATCAGAAACATGATATATTTAGTTTTTATATATATAATGAAAGCAAATTAATGTTAAATTGTAAATACGAGCATTTTAAGCTGAAAATAAGAAAGTGTAACATCTTAAAAAAATCATGTACAATTTTGTTTGTTTGGTCTTCAGTAAACTTGGAAATCTTGTTAGCTTTTTCAAATGAAATTAAGTATTCAATACTTAAGAAAAAATATTTTTTTAGAAATTGTCATATGTAATAATCATCAGGGACGTCTTAAGACTTCTTGATGCCCTAGGCCCTTGTGAAAAAATAGGCCCCTCCTGCGACCCTTTGATCTAATTTGGGGTATATACATGTACATTTCAATAAAAGTAATCAATAGTAAAATGTGGTTTTAAGTGAATATTCGTTTTCTACATTTTAAATTCGAAAAATCATTAAGCCTTCAAAATCAATTGTTAATAATATTTCATTTTCATTGCTCATCAAGCTCAAATAATTCAAACGGGAAGGAGTCATACGATTTCTCAATTCATTTTTGACTAGTTTCAGTTTTGAAAATGAATGTTCACTACTCGCTTTAGTAATCATCATTGATAAGAAAATTCTCATTACTATTTCAATATTGGGAAACACTGTGAATAGTCTTTCATTATACATGTATGTATAGAGTGTGTTGATCCATATTCCAGTCCCCTCATCCAACAAATGTACTTCATCTTCATCTGCATTTACAGAATTATATTTTTTTATTAATCTTTTTTTTTACGTTCTCTTTCTTTTTTTCTTCGGCTTTTTGCCATCAATGATCCTATTTGACCTGAAATGTTGACATTCCAAATTCAATTCCTCTCCATTAAGGTTTTTATCGTAAAATTTTGATATTTTCTCGCATGCTATTTTA
Source organism: Nephila pilipes (assembly GCA_019974015.1). Classification (NCBI taxonomy): domain Eukaryota; kingdom Metazoa; phylum Arthropoda; class Arachnida; order Araneae; family Nephilidae; genus Nephila; species Nephila pilipes. The sequence continues at coordinate 30,702 of BMAW01076001.1, forward strand.
ATTTCTGTCTCATCCAAATTAGAAGTATTAGTTTTAAAAAATCCAAACATTTCAAAAGCTCCTCATATTTTTTTCCACGCCTTTGTATACTGCAAATTAGAGAGTCGATTATTGGTAAAAAGGTTTTTATTTTAAATTTCTGGCTGCGACTGTTTTCAAACATTGTGTCGGTGTCTCTATTTCCTTCAAGGAAAGTTACCCTAACACTGCGTTGTCTTACACTCTTGTGAACATTTTGATACTTCTTTATAAAGGATAATTCCTCGGCTTTTGACTCATAACAGTTAAAGATTCTCTTTTGGTTTTTATATATATCATTAGCGATTTTAATAATTTTACACCTTGCGATAAATCCATATTTTTACTCTGGAGAAATAGATTTACGTTGTCAATACGTGTCAAAATGTCATTCCAAAGGATAGTTAAAACGTAGTTTTTAATTCATTCATCTTAATTTTTAGTTTTTTAACAGAAAGTCCAGTTTCCGCTGCCTGCAATTCATCATTAATTAAGCAATCTAGGCTCATAAAAATGTTTCAATATTTAAAAATACTTGCAAATATTTTTTAAGAAAAATCGAAAACCAGTTAAACATTTTTTTTTTTCGTTCTTTCGAATGTATTTTATTCCATGCCATTAAAAGTAGTACCCTAGAAGTAAATAGAAAAGTACGAAAGTCCACAGGATTAAGATTACGCTCGGCATTTCTTGGTGTCGAGTCGACGGGAGCCTTAAAAGTTTTTGTTACGACGTGAGAAAAAAGCATATATATATATATATATATATATATATATATATAAAAAAACATATATATATATATATATATATATATATATATATAACATGTCAATTGAAAAGTCCCCGACCTACCATAGTAAAAAACATTTTTTTGGCAAAATTAGTTTTTTTTATTCAACATATTCCCTTCAAGAGTGATACACTGATTATAGCAACCCTCCAACTTTTCGATACCATTTTTGTAGTACGATTTGTCCTTTGCTTCAAAATAGGCCTCAGTTTCGGCGATCACCTCTTCATTCGACGAAAATTTCTTCCCAGCGAGCATCTAACTTAGCATACCAATCCTTGATGGTTGATTTTCCTGGGACAGTGTCTGGAAACTCGGCATCAAGCCAAGTTTTGGCTTCAACTGTATTTTTTCCCTTCAAAAAGCAATATTTTATCAACACGCGAAATTCCTTTTTATCCATTTTTTTCACAATAACAAAAGTTGCTTCAATCAAAATGCTATAATTCACAAACTAATGATCCGACAGCTGTCAAATTTATACACGCATCTTTTGACGGTTAGGGCAAACTAAAAAAACATATGGATTTAATTCTAGTAGTGCCATCTATGTGTCAGGCCGGGGACTTTTCAATTGACCTGTTATGTTAATAAATTCCGTAAAGATTGTTCTAGTGTCTCTTTGATTATTGTGTCGCAGTGTTTAATAATTGAATCTAGTGATGGCACAAGAGGAAGCTCGGGTCGGGCGGGCGTCACAAGATATGGTATTCCTGGAAGAATTATAAGTGGCAACGGACCGCAGTTTGTGTCCGCTGTTATACAGAAACTTTGTTATCTATTGGACATTCATCAATCCTTGATCCCTGTATACCACCCTCAGGCAAACCCTGTAGAGCGTGAAAACTGACATTTAAAATCTCGACTTGCTATTTTTGTAAACAACCGCCACGATACTTGGTCAGAAAAACTTCCTGCCATTCGTTTCGTACTCAACACATCTTAAGTGCAGTTCAACTGGAAAAACCGATGCTTTTCTCAATTTTGGTCCGTAAGTGTGCTCAATTACTAACGATTTTCGTGGAATTATTAATAATGACAACTTTGTCATTGAAATGACTCCTTATCTAAAGAAATTGGAAAAATTTACATCTGAAGCCAAGGAGGTCTTGCAAGAACAGCAAGAGGAAACGTAAGTCGTTTGCAGATCAGAAAAGGAGACCTGCTTCTTCATATACTTTTGGAGATTTAGTCTTGGTTACCAAACCGAATCAAAGCAACAAGAATGCTGGTGTTACGTCTAAATTTATGCCTCGCCGTGACGGACCATTTATCATTGTTGAACGAAAGTCCCCAGTATCATATTCTGTGGCGAACACAGATTCTCCTCAGTTACCAGTAGGAGTATACCACACCTCAGCGTTAACACCCTTTCAAGGAAATGCAATTCCACCTGTAAAAGCTTTGCGTAGAAGAGGAAGACCTGCCAGGATAATTAAACCCAGCTCTCCCACTCCTTCCAATGCTCAAATATATAAAGGTTCTCAGAATGCCTCATCTGCTGACCCCTGGTCGGGACGTCTTCGGGGTCAGAGGGGAAAGTTGTAACCGATAGTTTTAAGAACTAAACCAAAAAACCAACAGATGGCGTTATCCGCCATAAGACTTTTTTCCCAACCTCTACTAGTAATTTTGTATGCGTGTTGTGCATATGTTTTATATGTATCCTTTATAAATATTATTGTAATGTATATCTGCGTGCTGTGAACTGAACCCAAAATAAAAATGATCTTCAACCTTCTAATCTTCATTCCAGATCATACACGGGATTTAAATAAATTTCTAATCTATTATCATTTTTAATTGCTTTAGTAACCAACATATTTTATCATATATTAACACACAGTTATTATCAGATTTATTTTTACAACCTTTATCCATTAAGCATGGAACAGATAATAAATTATATCTTAAATCAGGTACATAACTTACATTACTAATGGTTAAATTTATAGAACTTTTTTATTTCTTTCCTAGTTTTGGCCTATCTATTCCTTCAGAAATTATTTTAGAATTTTTACTTGCTTGAAGTACTTCCTTATTGTCTGGTTTTATATTTGAAAGCCAAATACAGTCTTTTTACATATTACAAGAAACACCACTGTCTAAAATCGATACCTTATTATGCTCAGACGATTCTTCTAAAATGTTGAAAGCCGAACTGGCATTTGGTTTCTTAGGAGAATAATTCCTATTATTACGATTCTTGTAGTTACGTTTATCGTTATTTGGCACATAATTCTTTTCTTTCCTGTTTCTATAAAAACAACCCATGGCTAGATTTTTAGGCCACCTGCAGATGTAACAAGAGTTTCACAGTTGAACTTCTAAATTTTCCAGAATACAGCACCTCTGCGTTGGTAGCAGGAATATTTGTTGGATTACTTAATTTTTCTTCACGTAGTATTTCCAAGATAACACCCATTCGTTTATTTCGCAAGGTTTTCAGAATGTTTCTCAGTTTCCCAAATTTTCCTCGGAGACCTCTAAAAGTATAAAATGAAGGTTTTCGCGGAGAAACTTCACGGTGAAGTGACAAGGACAACACCTGAGCTGCTTTCCTTCTCTTCAAACCCCCTCCTGCCATTGGGGAGAGGGAGTAGAATGAAGTACAACAGCCCTGCTAGTTACATAGCAGGTCTCAAGGGGTAACAGGATTTGAATCCATGACATGCAGTAATGGTTCGAGTCTTGGAACTACAGTTGAATACTGCTAATCATGGATGGCTCAAGTTATTTAAGGTCAAATTCATATTACAACACGCATTTCCTTCAGAAAAACCAATGTCATTAGTCAAGTGGTTTTGTATAAGAAATGGTTGAAGTGTATGACTAGAACACTTTTGAAAAGTCATGAAAGTTAACATTTTGATTTAATTTACATATAATTCCCTCACATATATTAAATTTTAATTTCATTTCATTAAAAGATCTTTAAAGTGAGTATAATAAAATAGAACTGATTATTATTATTATATGCCTTTAAGAGAAACAGATGCCAAATACTGGTGTGCACTGTCTTGTTCCTCATTTCTGAGACAGTGATATTTTGCATTGTTAGACGTATAGTGTGTGGCTGTTTTTAGTCAAATAGAAGTTTATCAAAAATATATTTATTTTTCTCTTTTTAAAACTTTACAACTATAATATTTCTCCAGTACGCCGAACCGCGCCCGTGTATATCCGAGAAGAAAGATCACGGAAACTGACGTTACGGATTCTATGGACGTACAAGAGCGCTACTGATGAAGTCACACACGAGGCGAGGATCCCCTGCTCTTGTAAATAATTAACATAAACTATGCTTTGTAAATGAATTATGATTGCATTCACTACAAAAAATGACGAAGGGAACGAAAATCACTTTGAAGTGGATACAATCATAAGCAGAGAAAATAATATAAGAATGCACAATATAGAACAATAGGAAATAGATTCAAATAAATTGTTATAGTCAGAAATTATAAATTGAATACATTTTACTTTTAAATTTCCTTCACAATCGCTTAGGAGAATGAACGTGTCTCCCATATCTTGTTTTCCTCACATTTTAAGAAAGAGTTTTCTCATTTTGTAGCATTTTTTCAGCAGGTGAAAAATTTTGAATTGCTTTTGGAGTAACTCTTGGAGGTATTTCCTCTAAAAATGCATAGGCCGGCTTTAATCTGTCAATAGTGACAGTTACACTTTTATCTTTTAAATCAATGACAAAATTTTTGCCAGATTTATTTTTAACCATGTGAAGTCCAGAATACGGAGGGGTTAAAGGAGGTATATCAATTATTAAAAATACATCAATCAATACTTTATCAATTCTTAAAAATACATAGGAGCAAGAACTTAAAGTTGGTTTAAGAAAAAATTTGTTTATAGTTTAGTTTTTTTTAATAACATTGCACTAGAAGCAACACGAGGGCTATTGATTTGTTTTTACCATGGTAGGTTGTTTTTAGTTTTCCCAACACTGAAATCAAATTAGATGTATAAGCGGGTGTTATAGTTGCATTTACAAAAGAATCGTCAGTTAAAAGATCAGATGGTAAACGCAATGTAGTGCCATAAACAAGTTGAGAGCTAGCAGCATTCAAATCTTTTTTAATAGCAGTGCACAAATGTAACAACACTACTGGTAAAACCTCTGTCTATTTTAAGTTTTCGTGAGGCATTAGAGAACTTTTAAGATGTCTATGTAGTATCTCTATCATATCATTTGATTGCGAGTAGTATGATGCAGAATGTATTCGACGGCTACCTAAAATGTTTGTTAGTTCATGAAAAAGTTTGGATTCGAAATTTACCTTAATCGGTTGTGATTGTTACTGGTGTTCCAAATTTGGATATAATAACTCAGCAATAATATCAAGAGTAGGAATTACTTCAGACCATCTAGTGAACCTATCTATGATTGTAAGACAATATTGCTTACCATTAGAAATGGAAAAAGTCCTATGAAATCTAGGTAAATGTGAGAGAATCGACAAATGTGCAAAGAGAAGCTTTGGTGTGCTGAAGTGTGATAGTGCCATATGTGACCTTAGCACGCTGACATTTGGCACAAGCATGAACTCTGTCTCTTATGTCAGATTTCATTTTTGGTCAAACGAATCTTTTGGAAACCAAATTTGAAGTAGCTGATGTACCAGGATGAGATAGAAAACGCACATTTTCAAAAATTATTTGCCTGAATGTTTTTGGAATAAAAGGTTGGAGTTGGTTTGTTGACACATCACAAATGAGATGAATATCCTCCAAAGGAAAATAATGTTTCACTAATTTTAAAGATGTGTTAGATTTTAATAATTGTTCTAATTCAGGGCCATTTACTTATTCCTGAACAATCATTTTATAATTTAATTTTGATGGAGTTATGATAGCATTGATTTCGATTCACGAAGGAGCATCAGCAATAATATTGTTCTCATCATTAACATGACGAATGTCGGTTGAGAATTGTGATATAGAATCTAAATGTCTCAGTTAACGTGGACTACATTTTCCTGGTTTTTGTTTAAATGTAAAATTTAGGGGTTTCTGATCAGTATAAATTAAGAAATTTCGACTTTCATGCATATAACGACATTTTTGATAGATGCGTAAATTGCATATAATTCATGATCACATGTGGACCAGTTTCTTTGGCTTTTAATTTCATTGACAAAAATGCATTTGGTTCCCACTTATCATCACACAATTACACCAATGAACTTCCAATTGCCACATCTGATGCATCTGTTCAAACACTTAAAGGAGCACCAGGAATGGGATATTTTAGGAGAGTAGCTTCGGTAAGAGCTTTTTTAGCATCTGTAAATGCCTTTTCAGCTTCCTCAGACCATTGAAGAGAAGGTTAAGATTTTTTTGTTGGTCGCAATGATTTCTTTTTAATAGTATGGTCTTCAAGATATTAAATTAATGGGGATAGTATATGAGCGGCCTTGGGAAGAAATCTACGATAAAAATTGAACATGCCTAAGAATCTACGAAGTTGAGTAAAGGTAGTGGGTTTCTGGAATTTTTTAATTGCATCTACTCGATCAGGGAATGGAGAAATACCATCTTTAGAAACTGTAAATTCTAAGAAATCCAAGGTAAGTACGCCAAATCTACACTTAGATGATTTAATTGTAAGTCCATAATGATCCAATCTGGAAAAGAGAGCTCGAAGATGTTCAATGTGCTCTTCATAAGATTAGGAAGCAATTAATATATCGTTAATCAAAGCGTAAACACCATCTAATCCTCTAGTGACTTCATCAATAAATCTCTGAAAGGTACTAGATGCATTGCACAAACCAAATTGTATTCGAGTACTCACGAATCACCGAGTAGCATCCGAGTATTCACGAAGAGTCAGAAAGAAGTACAAATAACAGTTTTATGAGCATCCTCGGGAGCAATCGGAATCTGATGAAAAGCTTTTACTAAATCTACATATGAAAATATTTGAGTCCCATGAAATTCGCTGTTAAAATTCAAAACGCTTGAAAAGGGATATTTGTCTCGTTTGGTTTGAATGTTGAGGGCCCTGAAGTCGCCGACAGAACGCAAATCGTCACTTCCTTTCTTAGGAACTAAATGTAAAGGAGAGGCATAGTTGCTGTTGGATGGGCGCATGTGGCCTAAATCCAACATATGCTGAAATTCCATTTTAGCAATTTTCAAACGATCGGGTGCTAGACGAAGTGGTTTTGCAAAAACAGAAGGGCCAGAAGTATTAATATGATTCATAACAGATTGTTTCACTGTTTGGTATGCACAAGGCGCTTTAACAATATTAGGAAAATCATTCAAAAGTTTTGAAAAATCATCCTCACAAAATATAGATTTTACAGACTATACATGAGCATTTTTAAGAATACCATGAGCTTTTATTTTTGTCATTTAAATGACGATTTCTTAGATCTGGTTGCAAGTTAAAATGATGTAAAAAATCTGCACCAATATTTGCAGTTTTAACATTTCAAACATAAAAAAAGGATAAACAAAAAATTTTCTTAAACCTAAATCTAAAGATAATTTTTGTTTATAAACATTTATTGTAATACCATTAGCTGGAAAGAAGTTTTGGACGGGTGCAGACAGTTTATCAAATCTGGTGACAGGAATTAAACAGTCACTACATGTGTCAACAAGAAAATTTACATTTGTTTTACGATCACGAACAAAAAGGCGACGAGAACTATTGGGCGAGACGCATGTGGCCTCTACTTCTTGCCGTTGGAATTTACAGGATAGTTACAAGATGAAATGCATTTAATAGTTTTAGAGTCATATCTACGATGATACCTACACTGTTCATCTTTAACAGCTAGGCTATTCTGCCGAAAACGAGGCTGACGAAAATTTACATTTGTTTTACGATTGTTCGAGAAGATTGATTTCTCGGACGAAGTAACAATGTAACCTCTTTCCGAAGCTATCTAATTTCAGTCAGCAGTTCAGAGCCTGGCGAAACATTTGTTGCTAAACACGAATCAGAAACTGCACTTCCTTGAATGGGTGATATATCCAAAATTTTATCCGCAATTTCTGCAGCTTTCTCTGTGCAGTCAGTGGAGATATAGGTGCTAAAATAGATTGAACATTAGACGATAATTGTTGCAAAAATAATTCAAGTAGAAATGAATCGGCAACGTTTTGATTTTCAGCAAGTCATTGCATTACTCTCAAAAGTCCGAGGGCTTGCGATCATGGAGAAACAATAGTTCGCCAATTTCTCGAGTTTTGCTTCTGTGTTCTTCTGCACACAAGGATCTGTTCTGTGTTCAACTGGTTTAGTTTAGTTTTTTATTAACGTCGCACTAGAAGCAACACGAGGGCTATTGGCGACGGACCTCGTAATTTTGAACCACGGTCAAGTGACGAGGACGACACCTGAGCTGGCAACCCCCTCTCCTAACATCCACACCACGCCAACGGGAGGACTTTGGGCCCCGAACAGATTTAACGTGCATCAGCCCCGGCTACCCGGCTTTGGCGGCCAAGGATCGAACCCGCGACTGAACGAAAACCGCCGTCCGCTAGTCCACGACCTTGACCACTAGGCTACCGCCGCCCGCTGTGTTCAACTGGACACAAGGTTCAATCTTGTCAGGCGAAATAATTATATCTCGCACAGTCATGACTATTTCAGACGGTAGAGAAGCAACACAGTTATTATATTTTGTACGAGAAGTCGTAAATGGCTTCGGAACCGCTAATTCAAATGTTGATTCAAGCATAGTAAACCACAATGATGGAATAAAACTCACATACAATTTTTTCTGTAGAATGCACAGAGTCTTTGTCTCTTTTTAAATCACTTGGTTGGGCGAATTTTTTACTGCAGTCTGGACATTGATGGGTATACTTTTTTTCATGAACTTGTAACGTATGGCGTTTTAAATTATAGTTTGTATTGAAATATTTTCCACAAATATTACAAGTAGCCATAATGAAGCCGTAGAAATTACAGAACGTTGCTAACAAATGTTATGCTCAGCTACCATGTAGCGATCATGCGCAGCACATATATTCGATGGAGCGAATTGGATTGGGTATGCCGCGACAATTGTATTCTGTTACAGGTGGCGGGCACTGTTGAGTTCGTCGCTAATGTCTCCTGATGAATGCAACGTTAAAACGAGCTGGGTCTGCGTGCGTAAAGAGAGGGAGTGTTGGACTAGCGTCTCTTTCGCAACTGGCATCCTATGGAGTGGACTAGTCTATTAAAAATCGCATCGGAGTTTGTTGACGGTGGATTCCGGGGTGCCTGTCATGATGGGTTCTTGTTGACGGTGCTCGAGTCCACGCTGAGCGGTGGTAGATTTTTGGTGACGGTGCTCAATTTGAAGCCGTAATAAGTGTCGGAGCGAATTCTCAATTGTATGAAGGAGGTGCAATTTTAATTCCAGTTCACAGACGTTCAGATTTTCTTTACTTATTGCCTAAGAATTCGTTGTTTCACCGAAAATTTAATCAGTTATTATTTTTTTACTAAGATCAAATTTTTTTCTGCTGGACTTAAGAATAATCAACATTACTTTATTTGTGTTAATAAATTATTTCTAATTTTTTTTAATTCTATTATCTAAATAAATTTCTATTAACTAATTTATTTCTAATACTTTTAATTTATCTGTTCAAGAGGAAAGAACCTATTACAAGATCTTTAATTATAAAACTGCACAAAGAGAGTAAGTCTCAACGGGAAATCTCTAAGATCATCAGGAAAAGTCCTGCTATTCTTTTATATACGCCATTCAAAAATTTACAAATAACAACTCTATCACTAGGAATTACGTTAAAATTGTGCATTTAAAAAGTCATGTATTACTAGCGATACCTAAAATTTACATAGGCAAATTTTCGCATTTTACTAGTGATACATACAACTCGCGTGGTGAGCTCTAGTTCATGAAGTGAGATAAATGGGCCATAGATGAAAAAACCAAACCAGTTGGCATGCAGCCTTTTCTTTAAATTATTAGTTCAATATTATTGGAATAATTTTGTATTAAAAATATATAAGTAAGATAAAAATTACCAATTGGCATTAATATTTTGAATTATAATGGACAGTTTCATTGGAAATGCATTACACAATCCATTTCGTTAGTAGTCATCCATACATCCGGCCGAAGTCCTCATTAAACACAATCAGACTCATGTGAAAGGTCGAGCAATATTTTGTTTCTCGAGAAGTTTAAGATCATGTTTCGATCTTGTAGAGTCCCGTCTCCTGGAAACGAAAATCATCCCCACATTAGATGTTGTACATGGCAGGTATCATTTTCTTTCGCATTTGGAGTACTCAGTAAGTAATAGCTGAGATTATTAATTCAGCTACACACCCAGAAGAAAGGATTATGTTCCTTGATTTTAGTATAAGGGACACCAATTACTTTTCACTTAAAATTTCAGGAGAGAAATTACATCAAAGATTTACAAAATGTTCGATTAGAATATCGTGTGCGAGGCCATGGCCATTTAACTACTTTTTCTAGCAAAAGACTTACACTCAAAACAATGTCATATTTATATAGAAAATGTCTTTGCAACAAGCACTTCATACCAATATTTCAAATTAATTACAATTAGTATAAATATCACTCCCTAGGTATCCTGTCATTTAAAGCAACCTACTGTAAACCATTAGCCGAAAAGGTAATCTTCAATGAAATTTTAAATAATTATAACTTGTTAATAAAAAGCATTAAGTTAACAATTGGTTTTTTATTTAAGTTAGCCAGAATTTGGAGAATCTCATCCACACACTCATAACTTTAATGCCATTAAATGTTTAACAATTCTTCCCAAAACATCATTTATTGCATTTAAGAAAGAAAATTAAGATTGTTTCAAGAAATAACATATCTCATTACTTTTGAAAATTTGGTCAATTTATTTATTTACTTCTATTTACGATTAGTTTATCTGTAATATTTTTGCGCATGAAAAATTATTGGGTGAATATCAATTAGTTTATTCCAAATTATTTCAAAGAATTTTAAAATAATTCGAGAAGATTTGCGCTGTAAAATTTTTAAAAATTGGTTCTGAATAATTGTGTGTGAATGGAAATGAACATTTGCTTATGACGGCATAAGGATAAACATTTTTAAGAATGAAATGCAAAAAATTATGTACAATTTATCATGTTAAATTCATTATGCAAAATAAATTAGTTCTATTAAAATTATCCAATCAAATTCTTCGAAAAGTTAAAAATAACTTCAGAAAAAAAACAGTTTCTTATAAAAAATATTCAACCGACAATGATTGTGTAAAAGTTCATTGTTATACCCCATTATTGGTTTCTTTGCATTTGTTATGTTATTAGCATCATAGTCAAGAAGGCAGCTGCTGAAGGTATTGTATTACATTCTTTAAAAAGGAAATACTTTTATTTTACATGAAATCTCTTTTTGAAATTCCTGTTGCTTCTTGCATTACAAGTTTGCTATTTTTTCATTATTTTTTAATTGAAGGCTATTTTTCAATGTTATTCTTAAAGAAAGGATATTAATATTTTTTAAATCATTGAGATATTAAAATAAAGAGCTTTTGATGAAATC
>BMAW01076008.1:0-13205 GCA_019974015.1 Nephila pilipes
TGAAATGTTGTAATCCCCTTATTTTAGAATACATAGACAAGTCATATTGTAGCATTTACTACAGCGATGCTACTCGTCAAGATAGATAACAAAACAATTAAATTTTAATCTCTTCAAAAGTTCTCTAACTCCATATCATTTGCCAAATCATTAATTCTTCGCGATGCTGTATATTTGATAAATTAATCGGGTCAATTTTTTACTGTCTTTTCTCCACGCATACGCTTTGTGATATCTTTTGCATATGGCCCATTTAAATTTTATGATAGTGTATGTCTGTGTTTGTCACAATATGTCCCAAGAGGACTCAGTGCCACCAGTTATATTCAATCAACCAACCAGCTCTCTACAGCTTTCAGAATCATCACCCTGCGTTGTTTCGAAATCAGGTGCTGAAGTTGAATCTGCTTATCCAGGATTTAATCACACTCAACCCGTTTTTAACCAACAATCTGTAATAAAATTGCGGTAAAACAATCATTAAAAGTTGTTTACAATAGAGGACTTCAGTAAACAAAACTACAGTAACACACTACTAATTGCAAATTGAATCACTCAAGATTTATAAGCGTCTGTACGAACGTCTGTTAACGAACTTATACAGTTGAGAAAATATCTACATCAGAAAAATGATCATGCTTTCTGCTTTGCTGTTCAATAGGGAACAGGCGTCACTTGTTGGACAGACTGTCAAGGTCGTAAAAAATCATTAAAGGAGACTCACCGTCTTGTCTCTTTAATCGGCGGCTTAGCCTCGGTCCTCGTGGAGCGATAACGTTTTCTCAATATTTATATCATTAACGAACACTTTCATTTATTTTTTAAAAATTTTTTTTTTTTTTTTTCGAATTATTAACAGTGCAGTAAATATATGTTTGTAGATTTATTATTTTATCATTATTTTATGTTGGTTATTTAAAATTCCATCATTACAATGTTTTTTGGCGAACCCCTTTTATACAACTCACGAGCCACTGAAGGTTCGTGAACCTCCGGTTGGGAACCAATGCCTTAGATTAAGGGTAGCCAATTAATTTGGCTCAAGGGCTACTTTGTGAAAGCATTGGTTAGCGGAGGGCTGCATCTTTTAAAATTTTTACATTCATTACAGTCAACTTTGCATTTCAGAAAATGTAATCTCGGATTCTTTTCTAGGTGGCATAGAATCAACGAGCATTCACTTTCTTTTAATAATTTTTTTAATATCGGACGACCCTACTCATATTTTATACATACTAAAATATAAACAGTAAATATTAAATGGGTTTTAGAGTCCATCTACGAGCTTAAGGATCATAGGTACGTTTTCTTACCTTCGAGGGTTTGTTTTCAACTGACTCAGGAGATGACGAGCTCTCTTCAACTAGAGGACAATAGTGCCTCACACTTCTCCTTTAAAGAATGAATCACAACAAAAAACATTTACATGTATTAAAGAATTTAAAAAAACTGAATCTTGGAAAAAAAATTAGAAAACATTAATCAAACATAGACTGATTATAGGATATTAAGAAATATTGAGGCTCTCTTTTTCTTAAAATAATATTCGGGATTCGATAGCATAGGTATCCCTCTAATGAGTTTCTGGCAGTCGACTCGGTGTTTCAGCGTTCAAGTGAGTCTAACCACTATGATGACTGACACTGACATTAAACCCTTCCGAAGCTAGAGACAATCTTTACGAGCAATTGGGGATAAACACTGTTTCAGGTACGTCAAGGTATTGTGGTTACTAACTATTTGAACTTGAGATACCGTATCAGTATATTTCAAATTTTCTCAGGACAAAGATAATGGCGTAAGCTACTTCCTTTACAGTAGTATATTTTTTCTTGTGACTTTGATATTTTTTTACTTGTGAAAGCAACAGGCCTTTCAATTCCATTTAAGTCGACTTGAGCAATATAGGCACCTGCAGCAAATGTAGAAGTGTCTGAGGATATAGTAAAAGGAGCTTGAAAATATGGTACAATACTGTAGGGAGCTTCACAAAGAGTTTTCCAAAAGAGTATTCATGCTTTTTGGTCCAGTTGGTGTCACAAGGAACTTCGTTTCTAGTAAACTCTATCAAAGGAAGCAATATTTTAATAAATTTCGGCACTTAGGATCGGCATTACGACAGAAGACCTAGGCATGGTCGCTTTTCCGCTTAGGTACGCGCCTAGGGCGCAAAAGATTTAGAGGCACAAGAAATTGGAGGGGGCAAAAAGAGAAAAAATTAAATTAGAGAACGTACCTAGTGAGTAATGCAAGCGTTGTGTTTGTGTATGTGCGCATTTCAATGAATCTCTCGCCTGCGCCAATGAATGCCTTGTGCGAGTGTTATCAGGCGTCTCTCATAAAGTTCAAGGTGTGGAAAAAGCAGCTCTGAATTTGCCTGAAGAACTTGAACTGGGTATGAAAATACTGTCGGAGCCATAGTTACGACAATGCTTCAAACATGTCTGGAATGTACTCAGGTCTACAGTCGAGAATACGAGATAAAAATGTCTTTACTGAGTTTGTACCATGTGCATCCTCTTACTTAAGCCGATCTGGTTGTTTTACTGAAGAAAAAGCCTGTATTGAAGCTACTGTGTTCTGTTCTTTTGTACAAGCATTTTATAGTTTTTGTTTCGTCACCTAATCATAGATTAAATATATTAAGAGATCATGTGCAAAGAAGAAATGAACAAAAGCTGAAAACTGAACATAAAATTTCATATCTTGAAATCGTTGAGGGAAACTCGATGGTCTGCAAGGGTAGATGTTCTCAGAGCTCGTAACGAAATCAAGAACGTCCTTGAGGGACAATACTCAGACCCCTTACATGCGAGTCACAGCTGAAGGATTCCGCTAAACACTAGAAAGCTTTCAGACTACTTTATTAACTGTGATTTGAGACGAAATTTTACAAAGGGTAGACAAAATCAGTGAGGTATTACAGAAGGAAGAACTTGATCTAATTGGTGCTACTAAGGAGTTACAGACGGTATGTTTGTTTTTATCTGAAAAAAGATCCAAATTTGATTATTACAAGGCAAAAACATTGCAATCAACTAATATGACTGAGGCCCAGCTATGAATTTTTTTTTTAAAAAAAATGAAACTTTTTTCAGAGGAGAAAAGAGACCTTGATTTTGATAAAATGACTCCTAGAGAGATATTTCGACCAAGAGTTTTCTTACCAATTATTGACAATCTTGTAACACAATCAAACAAAAGGAGAAATTGCTAAGAAGCCTCAACCCAAAGTTCCAGATATTCAGAAATCTTCATGAAAAGGAGCAAGAAAATATGACAAAACAGGCGAAATACTTGGCTCAAAGCTACCCCAAGGACATCAATGAAGAACAGTTTGAGTAAGAGTGTCAATATTTCAAATTGTATATGAAGATGGAAAAAATAATAACAAGCAATTTCTTCCTACATCAAGAAAAACAAGTTGGAAAGTATCTTCCTAAATTTAGAGATCGTAATGAGAATTCACTTGACTCTTCTTGTGACAAACTATACAACATAAAGAAGCTTTTCTGCTCTTAAAAGAGTAAAGACTGAAATGAAATCTGCTATGGAAAATGAAAAGCTTAACAGTTTGAAGTTGCTAAGCACTAAAAATAATATTACAATAGAAATTGATTACAATTATGTCATTAATTATTTTGCAACGATCAAAACACGAAAAAAACTTTTGTTTTACAAGTACAATGACAGTGACTCAACAAAGAATAATGATGTCTGAAAGTAAAAGACAATAAAGCGACAAGCGATAAGATATATAATAATTAACGAGTTGAAAACAGTTCATACAGTAATGTATACTCTATACTATAATTGCAAACGATTTCATTAATTTACGTTACTAATTTACAAAAGGGTGGGTGAGTGGTCTGTGATGCCGTAAGACAAGAAATGGACAAGAGTGGCCAAACCATGCCTCTATCCTTTCCTTACGGCTGCTGGTAGCCACTCTAGGACACGGTAGGTCCATAGGTAGTGAATAATAGAAAGACTCTCCAAAGAGCAAAAACAAAGAAAAGGAAAAGAGTAAGAGAGTTAAGGGAAAATCTCTCCCGAGCCAAAACTGTAAAGGTAATTACTGAAGGAGGGGGTTGCTTTGGAAATAGGGTGATCTAACAATTTGAAGTGCCTAGTTCACCGGAGAGGTTATAAACGTCCCTGGACCTAGGAGACTTCTTATATATTTCTTAGGCTTGGGTAGTAAAAGATTCTTAATTGCAAGTACATTTTCAAGATCTGGTGAATGGTTACCAGAGCTTACATTCAAGAGAAGTTTCACTTGAGATTCACTATAACTGCACTTTTGAAGTTTGATGGTAAAATTAGCTTCATTTAGGCTAAATAAAACAGTTTCAAGATGTCTTAAATTATCTTTTTAGCTGCTTGAAATTATTATTATGTCATCAACGTACGCCTTGGCATACGCTTTATGATGGGTTAAAAGTTGATTAATGGTACAATGGAATGTAGTGGCTGCATTCTTCAGACAGAAAGGCATAACTCTGAAAGTGTATTGTCCTCTGTGAGTGACGAATGAAGTAAGCTGTTTTGATTCAGAACTCCTTCTGATTTGCCAGTAACCCTCCAAAAAATCAAGCAATGTTATGAATTTGGAGCTTGCTACTCGAATTCGGCATTGTAAAAGCATCAGAATTCAAATAACGGAAAGAGTCAAAAATTTCAAATAACGAAAATCTACGCATATTTGTATCGCATCATCCTTCTTTGATGCACATAGGGACCCTATTCACTTTTACAAGGTTCAATTGCATCTAACGTTAAGATATCATTTATTTGTCCATCTATCTCTTTTAAAATTTCAGGAATCCGATAGGGTCTTTACATTTTAGGCTTAATATTTTCCATCAACTTGATTGAATGTTATTTTGGTGGTTTCAGATAATTCTGCCTAATTCTCAATTAATGAATCGATAATAGCTTGTATTTGATCAGCATTCCAGTGTGAAAAATTCAAGTTCTCCCCAATATAAATTTCATCAGTTGGAGTAGATTTTGTTACAGGTGTGTTTTCAACATCGCCAAAGTCAATATTGGTTTCATAAATGACTTCAATGTTGTTGCTTTGAATATCAATGACTATATTAACCATTAATTGGATAGGAATATGAAACCCGGAGTTAGAAAACCGAGGTGAAAAAATTAAAACTAAACTTCATTTCGCCGCTGTGTTTTAACACCGGTTACTTAACTCCGAGTTTCCGAACCTACGGTTAATGATTAAACCTCATTGGTCAAAATAGACCCCATGACATCGACTGATTTTTTTACCAACTTTGCATTGTGTTGCACTCACCTCTAATTCAACTTCTTTTGCGAAATGGCTGTAAGTCAAGTTTATTTCTAGAAGATCGAAAAAGAATTAGTGTTGGCCTTAACAAAGCCACACATGAATGTAATAGAAATCAATGCGGTGAGTTGTTCGAAAAAAAGGAGATTTTCAAAGAAATAACACGCCAGTTTAATGACACTGACTGGGTAAGGAATCCACAAATATCACAGCAAATCCATCAGTGTTTCTTAAGTCTCTTTCTCTCTTCGGGCTTCCAGTTTTTCTAAATAATCTAATTGAGCAATCAATGCAATTTTCTTAATTTTATCCATCGTAAAAGATTAAATATAAGCCCAATCAAATTTTTTTAACCTGAACTGTGGTTAGAGAAGGAACCTGCGACAGTCAAAGGAACTTACGGCGAAACTCTGATTTTTTTCCTTTGCTGGTCCAATTAAAGGTTAATATGGAGGTAAGTCTTCAAATTTTGTTTGCATGGAAGTGTTTTACTCTGTTATCAGGCATTTGAAATAAAAACTGAGGGTACTTCAATTCTCTACAATGATGCAAGGAGACGTCCATCTCGTGTACATCTTATGTGTACTATCAGGTGCTAGAACAATAATTTCATCACCTATTTCGAAACTCTTATACCTTTTGGGGTGATTATGATAAAGGGCGTATTTCGCTTCGTTAGTAGCAGAAGAAATACCAGCCTGCTCAGCAGCAAGTTGAAGTTTGATCTTCAGATCATTGAGATAATTCGTAACAGATTTTAATTGACCGATGGGTATAGGAATGTCTTCAGTCCAAGAGCTTTTTAGAATCAATAAGGGACCAGTAGGACGTCGACCATATAACATTTGAAATGGACTAACACTTGTTGTTTGAGGGGGTACTTCGCGATAAATCAATATTGGAAAAGGTACTTGCTTATTTGATCGTTAGTGCTTTCTCTCACAGAATGGTACTTTTCCATAAGCCATTCCATCTTTCTACGAGACCATTGGATTGTGAGTGTCCTGGAATAGAAAATTTAGGGAAAGATCCTATTCTTTCAATAATTTTTTTCTGAGACTGGATGTAAAGTATGTGCTTTGATCTGTATCAATTATTTTCGGTTGACAGTTCTTAAAATTTTTTGTAATAATGCATCACAAGTCAATTTTGAGGATACAGTTTTTAGACAGATGGCTTCAGGCCTTCGGGTGCACTGGTCAACTGCGCACAGTATATACTTGTATCCCCTTACCTCTAGGTTCAGTGGGACCTATTACATCAACATTTAGGGTTAGGAAAAGGTCATTCAGTCACCTTACAGGAGCTGTGAGAATTTCATCAGATGGTTTCTTTTTACCTTATAACTGGCATGAAACACAAATGTCGCAAACATTTTGTACATACTTTTTCATGCTAGGCCAGAAAAATGAACATTTTATCTTTCTAGTTTCCTTTTTCCGCAGGTGCCCGACCCATGCACTAGGATGTGAGACTCTAACAACTGCGTTCTGTGTTCACATGGAACAACTAACTGGCAACTAATATAAAATTCTATCTTTATGAAACAGGAACTTATTTTCAATCATAAAACCATTTGAGCAATTTTTGGCATCTTTTTGACATTTGGCTAGACTTTCATCATTCGCTTGTTCAAACTGAAATTTATTTGAATCCGAAACTAAATCATTGTTGACCCCCATTAAATATCTAATAATACCATTTAATATCCAAGACTTAAGAACATGAATTATGTAAGCAAAATTTACAAAAAAAAAAAAAAAAAAAGAAATCAAAAATATAAAAAGGAACTTATTGGAAAAGTAGCTTGTTGAACCGAAGCATCCATGTGGCAAGTATCCATCCAGCCTTTAGTAGGGGATATGATTTCCCCTTACTACTATGCAGGATTCACATGATCTGGTCATGTTGAGTGTGAGGTTGTCAATGAGTTGTTGACGCATTGCAGCCCATTCGTCTTGTTCCGCCAATCGGAGCTCCAGAATTGTTAAGTTACGTTCTGCCAAGTGCCTCTCTAGAAAATAACATGTATGCTCGATGAGATTTAGACCGGGCCAGCCAATCTCTGCTTTCAATATCCTCCCTGTCCAACAGGTTTTCGACAGTACTGTGCGAAGAGCTGGAGCATATATATAATATATAACAAGGGACATACTGAAACCATTTGTCAAGTTCGTCGTTGCTCAATTTAGTTAAAACTGAGATAATTGTTCCATGAATGCGCTCAAACTGACCATTACCACTCGGTACACCTTTTGTTAGGGAAATGTGTTCCATCGACTGTTCTTGGTAATAACTTTCAAATTCGGAAGATGTGAATGCACTACCTTTGTCTGTGATGATTTGTCAATGGTTGCCAAATGCAGTTTGTTGCAGGAATAATTGTTCAAAAACATCAGTGTTGACGATGTAGATTTTGCAGGCTAGATCCATACAAATTTGAAAAAGGCATCAACTATTGTAAAAAGATACTTAAAACTTTTTTTTGTCGAAGACAAAGGTCCTAAAATGTAGTAATGGTACCATTCAAGAGGTACATCACTTTTTGGAATTGAATGAAGGAATCATTCTTATTTACCAGATTTCCGTGATGATAAGGTGTAAGAGATACAATTTGAAACGATTTCTTGTACTAAAATCTTAAATTGAGGTATGTAAAATTCACAAGAAACAATTGATTTCGTTTTTGGTGAAGCAAAATGACTTTGTGAATGAGCATTAAATTAAGGTGATTATATTTTAACATTCTAAAAGCAGGGCACCACTCACCGGGGGGGGATTCTCGATTGAAAATTTGGTATCTAAATAAATTACTTACCTAAATAATCTGAATAGCTGATTTGTTGACATCATTTGTTTAACTAGCATCCAGTACGATATGTATCGTATGATAAACAGTTACAAAACTCAATATGTGAAGACGTTACTTCGAAAACGACCAGCAAACTCCTTACACCTTGACCCTTCTCCTCTCTAAGATTCCCCTCCGTTTCCAATTTTTGTATAAGATGTAATTTCTTTGCAACAATGTTCCAAATGATGCTAAATCGCTAGCGAAACATGTTGCCATAAAAATAAAATCTGTGGAAGAGTATTAAATCTAGTTCTAGTTAAACGAAGTCTAGTTCTTCATTCATTTTATAGCAACAAAATGTTTTCGTCTCAGTCAATGCCGAAAAATGCCACTGTTTACTAACAACAAACAATGGTGGTCGTATTCTAGCAAATGATCAAAGCAAACTTTAATAAGTAGTTCCTGATTGTAATGTTTGATCGTGGTTCGAAGATATAGTGAAATGAGTTACGACTTTTAAAACATAACTAAACTTTATTTAAAGATTAAAATAGGCTTGTAGCACTCCCAGGGAAGACCACTCAACTGCTCCCATGCTACTAAGACCTTCAACTCACTTACAAAACTTTCCTTTTACTCTCTCCTCGCGGGTGGTACTGCCAGCGCCGCGTAGTGGAGGCACTGAACCATTGCTCGGAGGGGAGGGGAATACTACACTGATAATCAGTTATCAACAAATATTTTTATTATTAAAGTTAACATTATCAAATTTACAAAAACAATGTAAAGCTCATATCCTGATGAAATAGCTACATGGAAGCCGAAAACCGTACGAGGCCTGTCTAAAAAGTATCCGACCTTAATTTCCCCCCGCAAAGTAATGATTCTAGGGCAGTGCCATAGTGCACGGTGGAAGGAGGAACCTTAATGCGCATGCGTTAGCTTGTGCAAGTCGCTGGCTGGTGGTCGTCAAGTGAGGTGCTGTTCGTAGTTTTCGTCAGATTTAGTTTTCTCCCAAGATGACTGAACGAATTGAGCAAAGATACTACATCAAATTCTGTCAAAAGTTTGGTTATTCCCAAAGCCAAACAATTCGTTAAGATTCAGCAGATGTCGGGAGAAGATGCAATGGGTGTAACACAAATTAAGGAATGGTTCAACCGATTCAAAGATGGCCTCACATCAGCGGAGAGAAAGCAGCGTTGTGGCAAGCCCCAAAATGCTCGGAGTGCAGCTAATGTTGAGAGGGTGCGAAATTTGGTGATGACAGATCGTCGTTTGACAGTGCGGGAGATTTCAGAAGAGGTTGGAGTGAGTAAAGATTCTGCACATGCAATTTTGCGTGAAGATTCGAACATGAATCGAGTGGCTGCAAAATTCGTACCCAAGTGGTTGTCACCGGAACAAAAAGAACTCCGTTTTGACGTTGCACAGGACCTTCTGGACTCCTCCAACACTTATCCAGGGTTTCTGAACACCGTGATAACTGGAGATAAGTCATAGGTATACGGGTACGACCCAGAAACAAAAAGACAGTCGTCGCAATGGAAGCATCCCGATTCTCTAAGACCGAAGAAAGCGCGGCAGGTGCGAAGCAAAATCAAGGTGATTCTGACTGTTTTCTTTGATGTCGGTGGAATTGTGCATCCCGAATATGTACCGGAAGGACAAACAGAGACAAAGGAGTACTATCAAGATGTTCTCCGGCTACTAGACTAGACACGTGGATGGAGAATAACTGGCACTTGCATCATGACAACGCCCCTGCACATTCATCCCAATTGATCCACACTTTCTTAGCCAAGCATGGAATTACAACCGTTCGCCAATCTCCCTGCTCTCCAAATCTGGCTCCTTGCGACTTCTGGTTGTTTCCAAAATTGAAGACGCCACTGAAAGAATCCCGTTTTGAGAGAAGAAAAGAGATAATGCGGAACGTTCCACTGCTGGAAACACCCCTTCCAGAGGTGTTTCCAGCAGTGGAAGGATCGATGGGCTAAGTGTGTGCAAGTACAAGGGGCCTACTTTGAAGGGGATTAGGGTCCCAACTCCATCAGGTATTGAAAATATTTTTTCTGGCCAAAGGTCGTATACTTTTTAGACAGGCCTCGTATATTCCCTTCCCATTCTCCCTCCGTTCTCTAGTTTATCGTGCATTCTTTCAAAAAATCGGGACTTCCTTAAAACCCTCGAGACGTGAGATAAGTTGTTAAAAATCGTGACTGTCATACTCAAAGTGGGAAGTCTGGTCACCTTACATTAAATACTATATTATTTTTCTGCACCTTTTGTCGCATCTGCTACTAGAAATTCTATATCCTTATGGAATTTATAGAGAATTCCGTTTCTTAAAAAAAATTCATCGGAAGGGGTAGATTCACTCATTGAAATAATTTTAGAAGTGAATTCATCCTGATTTTGAGCATTTTTTATCTTCTGAATGACATTTGAGAAAATTAGAAGAATAGTACAACGATTGAGAGCGTCAACATGTTTCATGTGTCTATCCGGTCTATGACAAACTTCGTAAACAAAGTATTCCAACATCAATACCATTCCAGCGATTTTATCTAGTAGCTCTTTTTTTGTACACCGTTTTTAGGAAAGCATCAAAATCACAATTTTAAATCTAGTAACATAATAAGAAATTTCGGAATCTCATATGTGCCTCAATGACGGTGAGAATTTCAAGCTCGAAATTATGATATTTTTTGTCTTGAACTGTAGTTTTTCAACTAAAATAAGAAATTGAGTGAAAATGTCAATCATCCAATTTTTGTAAAAGTACAGCACCAAAACTTAAAGAGCCTGCGTCAGTATGCAGTTCTAATGTGTATTCTTATTGAAAAACGTGAAAGACTGGGCTTTGTGAAAGAATGTTTTTGAGTTCTTGGAAAGCTGCTGTTTGTTCAGGGCCAAAACAAAATTCGATATATTCTCGAAGGAGGTCACTTAAAGGTCTAGCAATTAGAGTATAATTAGGAATAAATTTTCTGAAATAACCTGTTAACCCAAGAAACCTTTGGATTTGCTTAAAGGTTTTAGGCTGTGAAAATTTTCGAATAGCTTGTATTTTGGAAGATTAAGACTTAATTGTTCTTTTTTCGATGATACATCTAAGAGATTCTACCTTTCGTTGTAAAAAATTATATAATTTGGAGTTCAACTCGATACCATAATCTGCAGCTGTTTGGAGAACTAAACTCAATTTTTGCTTGCCTTTGATTTCGTCATTTGTTGGTATGAGATGGTATATTCCATGTAAATAATAAGAACATTATCGTGAATAAGATTTCTGAAAATTCGTTAGAAAACGCTGTGACAGTTTGTGAAACAAAATGAAACTCTCAAAAATTCGATTTGTCCTTCATGGATTACAAAAGAGGTATATTTTGTGCTGTTGGGATCCATAGATACATGAAAAAAATCTATTTTTGAGGTTGAATGAAGTGAAAACTTGAGAAATTTCAAGTTTATCTAAAGCGTCTGCATTCCAGAGGGATTAGATCACATACCCGTTCAGTCTTTTGACTACGGTAGAGAAAATTGTGCCGATATTGATATTTGATGTCCTGCTTTGAGCGAAGTCTAGTGTTGATTTAGTAGTTGTTCAAGCACGAACTACTATCGGGGGTATTAGACCAAGGAATGGTCTAATAACTATGATATGAGTACTTTTTACAGCCCGTAATCTTGAGTTCCAATCAATTTCTCATAAATCTGTAGGATATTTAGCTTCTTAAGGGTTTTACTTGCAATGAACTAAATGTGTCTTGTAAATCTTAGGTCATTATTTATAAAAACTCCTAAATATTTTAAAATATTTACATGTTCAATATTTGTATCACTGATATTGATGGTTGGCTAAAAGACATTTCAATATCATCTGTCTGTAGAGTAAATGCATTAATCTGTCTTGTCTAGATTAATGGGAAAATTGAGGTACAGTGTCCTTGTCACTTTGCCCTTCAGTGTCTTATTAAGAAACATAAACAATTCTTTAATGTCCCGATGGGAGTGCCAGAAGGCAATATCGTCAAAATAGCACGCAATTTGTGGGTCTGGTTGGATATTCCCCAAAGAAGCTTGTTACCCCAAGAGGGCGCGTTCCCTTCCTGTAGATATTGAAATGTCTTCATTGGATCATCTAATATGTTGTAGAAGAGAAATAAAATGCATTCCTTGGATCAACAAGTAAAAATTCAACCTCTCTCGAGACCATGACAACTCTCTTTTACGGATAGTACAATGGATCTGAACGTGTTGGGGAGCGGTAGTTAGGAAAGTTAATATACAAGCTCTTTTTGTATTTTCCTCTTCGAGAAATAGCATGCGAAGAATAAATTTACTCTTAAATGATATTGATTGAAGTATCGTTAACTTTACGCAAGCACGGAATTAAAAATAAAATTATTTACAGAAATATTAAATTAAGATTTCAGAATTCTTAATCAAACATATCTTCATCAAATTTAGCAACTATTGGCAGTTTTAATAACAAAAAAAAAAAAAAAAAAAAAAAAAAAACCACTACAAGAATCCAGAAAGTGAAAAAATGTTGTTCCTTTACAATCAAAAATGGTACAGAAAAATGTTTGTAAAGATTGACAGTATAATTTGATTCAAGGAAAATAAGAGAAAGAATAAAAGAAAAATGAAATGTAGATGAATGGTATATATATGAATAAACCAAAAATACGTTTTTCAAAATAAATGTTATTTAATAAAAGTAAATAGTTATTTCTGTATAACAGTAATAAAATAAAGTTTGATTAATACATTACACTTATAAAAATTCAGTCTATTCAAAATTATTCTCATTAATCGGATAAGCCCTGTAGTTTTCCAGTATGATAAATAAACAAATTTAATAATTCTGAAAAATACTAACAGTTTCAAAATAAATCATATTTAAAAAGTATCTACATGAAACGGAGCTGTTGTAATTATAAATATCCTTTTGAGAATATATTATACACCCATCTGGAACATTCAACAAATCCTTAACATTTTAAATGTGTAAAATTTTTAAAGAAAAACAAGCATGAATCTGAAGTAGAAAAATGATTTTTTGTTCATATATTCACTTTAAAAGGTATTTAT
>BMAW01076008.1:13605-66604 GCA_019974015.1 Nephila pilipes
GTTGATGAGATTATACATCCCGAATCTACAATGGTTTGCTCGTAGTTGTCTTGGGGGTAATTCCATTTCCGGATTCTGTGCAGTTTTTGTAGAAATACAATGACGATGTTTGCAGTAGTTTTACTTGTTTATTAAATAGAGATATGAAGGATGAAAATATATTTACAATAGGAGATGATGAATTGACCAGTTCATCGGAGCAAAATAGATGGCTGCCTCATATAACCCATATTGGCGAAGGGCACTGGAAAGCGCTCGGGCGTTTGGAGTTTACTTCCAACGCGGGTAATGCGAAGAGAAGCGGAAAAAGGGGGGGGGGGGGAGGGGAACGGAACGAAAGGTGGCGCTGCATTAGCTATCACATGCTGCTGCTTCGTGGTGCCATCTATCGAGTTTCGGAGGAACTGGTTTTACAGTACATTGGAAAATAAAATTAATTCTTTAATAATTAGCTGGAAAATCCTATATATATATGCGTGTGTTGTGTGTATGTGTAGTGTGTATGGTAGCTTAGTGATCCTGGTCGTGAACGCGCGGCCAGAGTTTCCTACGACGAGTTGAGTGCTTGAATCCTAATGACATCAAGGATCCACCGTGTAGAGAGGCTGATGCATGATAAATCTGGTAAAGATCCCAAGCCCTTCTGTTGGAGTAATGTGAAAGTTTGGAGAGGGAGGAGCCAATTCAGGAGTCACCCTCATCTTTTCAACTACGTTAAAAATTATGAGATCCGTAGACTATAGATATTGTTTTCTTCTTCTTTGTGGGACGTAAATAAAGCATTCAATCAATCAAGAACAATTATTCACTTTATAGAAATTCTTTTTTATTTTTGGAAGAATAATACTACTGAATACGCTTATCACTAGTGCTCTTACGGCCTGTGGCGTTCAGTGACCTTGGCGCTCTTCAACAACAACAATCAAATGGTTAGTGAGCACCAGTCATTACGATACTTTGCTCAATCTGATTTTTTATTTATATATACTTCCAATTCTTTTTTTTTACATGGTAGATACTTTCCTTTGGAAACCGTGTAAAAATACGTGCGACATTTGATAAATTTGGGGATATGTATTTATGAAAAAACTCCAAATATTTTCCCAAGAAAACGTGAAAGATAAAGAATAATTAAATCCATATTACATATTTATAAAAGAAAAACAATTCAATTTTATTACCAAAAAATTAAAATTAGTGTACAGTGAAAATTCAATCTATAGGTAGATACAACTCATAAAAATTCAAATTGAAATTAGGAATATTTAACAACTATTCATCGCTACTTGATAATAAGTGTGCATGTTCATTATGCACTGGATCAAAAATGCTATCATCGGTGGATGTATCAGATATGTCCTGTACAACTGTCGGCTTTGATTCAAATGAAGAATTTGTTCGTTTTTAACGGTCTTTGTTGTTTTTTTTGCTGTTACGAAGTCCATTATTAGTGGTATGTTTTTTTTTTTTTTTGTTTCTCATATTGCTTATATAACTCTTGATATCCTGCAACACAAAACCTAAGTTTACTTTCAAATTTTAAGGTACACTCCATGTCAAAATCATAAGAAAATGTTGTCTCATACTTGTAGCAAATTTCAAGCCCTCGCGTATTAAATCAGCCGTTAAAAGTTGAGCTTCACCTTCGACATTATCGACTTGATTTATCGAAATGAAAAAATGCATATAAATTTGTAAAAAAAATCATACATAGCAGAAATTGTTTTTCTAAGGATATATATTTCAAGTTAATAACACATTAAAACAATTAATTTTTTAAATCAAGCTAATGAATATAGTCGAAACAGTGTCGTGACGGATTTCCAATTTGGCTGGAAACCGAAATGCTGTGTTCAAGTTGAAGTACAATGAAATAAAGAAAAAAAGTGATTATAAAATTCGGGTATTCCACGTAATTCCAGAACACAAAGTAAACAAGCCAAGAAGTAGACCAAGTCACTCACACATGTGTGGGCATAAACCTACCACCTTCTGATAACACTGTATAAATTAGAATTTAAGAAAATGGGTGGGTGGGAGGATTCATGCTATAACAAAATTTCGGTGTAAAAAAGAATATTGGCTGATCGTGTTATTTCAAAATAATGTAAAAAAAAGAGTTGGATGTACATGAAATTTATTAAAAAGTTAACCAAGCTTATTAAAATGTGCATTAAACACATATGATTTATCATGAAATAAAAAAAAACAAAGAAGAATAGTGAAGAGATAGGATTTATGAGATATATACAGGATGATATTTTCTTGTGTCTTTTTTAACCTTACATTTCCCCTCCCCCTGAAAGCGGTTCTACCTTCACACATTTACGCTGGGTAGATCTCGAGTACTTGAGGTTGTGGTGAATGCAGTCATAATTCATTTGCAAAGCATAATTTATGTTAATTATGTTACACGAGCAACTTGATCCTCGTCTCGTGTGTGACGTCATCTGTAGCGCTCTTGTACGTCCGTAGAATCTGTGATCATCAATTTCAGTTTTCTTTCTTCTACGCATATATACACACGGGCGTGGTTCGGCCTGCTGGAGGAATATCAAAGTTGTAAATTTTTAAAAGAGAAGAATAAATATATTTTGATAAACTTTTATTTGATTCAAAACAGCCACACACCAATAATCTAACATGAATTATGTAGTCATAATTAACATGAAATATGACTGCATTCACCGCAAACTATCCCCAGTGACGAAGGGAACGAAAATCACTTTGAAGTGGATACACTCATAAGCAAAGAAAATAATATAAGAATGTACAATATAGAACAATAAGAAATGAATTATAGTACTATACAAATAAATTGTTACAATCAGAAATTATAAGTTGAATACATTTTACTTTTAAATTTCCTCGCACAATCGCTGAGGAAAATGAACGTCTCTACCATATATTGTTTTCCTCACATTTTTAGAAAGAATTTTCTCATTTTGTAACAATTTTTCAGCAAGTGAAATTTTTTGAATTGCTTTTGGTGTAACACTTGGAGGTATTTCCTCTGAAAATTCATAGGCTGGCTTTAATCTGTCAATAGTGACAGTTATACTTTTACCTTTTAGATCAATGACAAAAATTTTGTCAGATAGATTTTTAACCATGTGAGGTCCAGGATACGAAGGAGTTAAAGGAGGTCTTACTTTATCAATTCTTAAAAATACATGGGAACAAGAACTTAAAGTTGTATTAACAAAAAATTGTTATTACCATGATAAGTTGCATTTGTTGGATTTAGTTTTCTCATCATTGAAATTAAGTTAGATACATAAGTGGGGGTTATATTTGCATTTACAATAGAATCGTCACTTAAAAGATCAGATGGTAAACGCAACGTAGTGTTATAAACAAGTTGAGAACTAGTAGCATACAAATCTTTTTTATAGCAGTGCGCAAACCTAACAACACTGCAGGTAAAATCTCTGTCCATTTTAAGTTTTCATGAGCCATTAGAGAACTTTTAAGATGTCTATGTAGTCTCTCGATCATTCCATTTGATTACGAGTGGTATGATGCAGAATGTATTCGATGTTTACCTAAAATGTTTTTTAGTTCACGAAAAAGTGTGGATTCGAAATTTTTACCTTGATCGGTTGTGATTGTTACTGGTGTTCCAAATCTGGATATCCATCCATGCACCAGTGCACATGCAGTTGTCTCAGCAGTAATATCAAGAGTAGGAATTACTTCAGACCATCTAGTGAACCTATCTATGATTGTAAGACAATATTGCTTACCATCAGAAATGGGAAGAGGTACTATGAAATCTAGGTGTATGTGAGATAGTCGAGCATCCGACTCGGCAAATGTGCCAATAGGAGCTTTGGTGTGCTGAAACACCTTAGCACGCTGGCCTTTGATACAAGCACAAACTCTGTCTCTTATGTCAGATTTCATTTTTGACTAAATGAATCTTTTGGAAATCAAATTTGAAGTAACTGATGGACCAGGATGAAATAAAAAAAATGCACATTTTCAAAAATTATTTGCCTGAATGTTTTTGGAATTAAGGTCAGGGTTGGTTTGTTGACATATCACAAATGAGATGAATATCCTCCAAAGGAAAATAATGTTTCTCTAATTTTTAAGATGTGTTAGATTTTAATAATTGTTCTAATTCAGGGTCATTTACTTGTTCTTGAGCAATCCTTTTATAATCTAATTTTGATGGAGTTGTGATAGCATCGATTTCGATTGGCGAAAGAGCATCAGCAATAATATTGTCCTTACCATTTACATGACCAATGTCGGTTGAGAATTGGGTTATATAATCTAAATTGTTAAGTTGACGTGGACTACATTTTTCTGGTTTTTGTTTAAATGCAAAAATTAGGAGTTTCTGATCAGTATAAGTTGAGAAATTTCGACCTTCAAGCATATGACGGAATTTTTTTATAGATGCATAAATTGCATATAATTCACGTGCATAAGTGGACCAGTTTCTTTGACTTTTGTTTAGTTTCATTGACAAAAATGCAATTGGTTTCCATTTATCATCACACAATTGCATCAAGGAACTTCTAATTGCCACATCTGATGCATCTGTCTAAAGACTTAAAGTAGCACCAGGAATGGGATGTTTTAGGAGGGTAGCTTCGGCAAGAGCTTTCTTAGCATCTGTAAATGCCTTTTCAGCTTCCTCAGACCATTGAAGAGAAGGGTAAGATTTTTTTTTGTTGAACGCAATGATCTCTTTTCATTAGTATGGCCTTCAAAAAATTTAATTAATGGTGATAGTATATAAATGGCCTTGGGAAGAAATCTACGATCAAAATTGAACATGCCTAAGAATCTACGAAGTTGAGTACGGGCAGTGGGTCTCGGGAATTTTTGAATTGCATCTACTCGATCAGGGATTATGCATTTAGATGATTTAATTTTTAAGTCCATAATGATCTAATCTAGAAAAGAGAGTTCGAAGATGTTTTATGTGCTTTTCATAAGATTGAGAAGCAATTAATATATCATCATTGAAAGCGTAAACACAATCTAATACTCTAGTGACTTCATCCATAAATCTTTGAAAGGTAGTAGATGCATTGCACAAACCAAATTGCATCCGAGTGCTCTCGAAGAGTCCGAAAGGAATACAAATAGCAGTTTTATGAACATCCTTGGGAGCAATTGGAATCTGAAAAGCTTTTACTAAATTTACATGTGAAAATATTTGAGTCCCATGTAGTTCGCCGTTAAAATCCAAAACGCTTAGAATGTGATACTTGTCTCGTTTTGTTTGACTAGTGAGGGCCCTGTAGTCGCCAACAGGACACCAATCTTCACTTCCTTTCTTAGGAACTAAATGTAAAGGAGAGGCATAGTTGCTGTTGGATGGGCGCATATGGTCTAAATCCAACATATGTTGAATTTCCATTTTAGCAATTTTTAAGCGATCGGATGCTAGACGGCGTGGTTTTGCAAAAACAGGAGAGCCAAAAGTATCAATATGAGGCATAATAGAATGTTTCACAGTTTGGTTTGCACAAAGCGCTTTCACAATATTAGGGAAATCATTCAATAGTTTTGCAAAATCATATTCACAAAATATAGATTCTGCCGAATATACATCAGCATTTTTAAGAATACTATGAACTTTTATTTTTGTATCTACGTCATTTAAACGGCGATTTCTTAGATCTGGTTACAAGTTAAAATGATGTAAGAAATCTGCACCAATAATTGCAGTTTTAACATTACAAACATAAAAAGGATAAACATTTTTTTTCTTAAACCTAAATCTAAAGATAATAATTTTTGATTATAAACATTTATTGTAGTACCATTAGCTGCAAAGAAGTTTTGGATGGATACAGACAATTTATCAAATCTGGTGGCTGGAATTAAACAACAGCCACTACCTGTGTCAACAAGGAAATTTACATTTGTTTTACGATCACGAACAAAAAGGCGACAAGAACTGTTGGGCAAGGCGTATGTCGCCTCTACTCCTTTCCGTTGGAATTTAATGGAAATTGCAAGGTGAAATACATTTAACAGCTTTAGAGCCATATCTACGATGAAACTGTAGAATGTAGTAAGATTATATTATGAGACGATGTATTTGGATTCCATTTTTATTTCAAATATGGTTCCTGCTCTCAGAGAGTAAACACGTGCCCTTCACAGGAGAGTGCGAGAAGGGAAGAGAAAAAAAGGAATTCGCGATAGTCGCTATTGCTGAAGAGCTAACGCATGCGCAGATAGCATTTTTAGTGCCTGCGTGAGTAACTACTAAGCTGCCGGGCTCGCGCATGCGCAGATCGCAATGAGAGTGCTCCCAAGAGCAAGGAGTCGTTGATCTCTACAATACTGTTCATCTTTAATAGCTGGACTTTTCTGCCGAAAACGATACTGACGATTTTGAGAATGACTTCTCGGACAACGTAACAATGTAACTTCTTTGCAAAGCAATCTAGTTTCAGTCAACAATTCAGAGTCTGGAGAAACATTTTTTTGCTAAACAAGAATCAGAAACTGCACTTACTTGAATGGGTAGGATAACCAAAATTTTATGCGCAATTTCAGCAGCTTTCTGTGCAGTCAATGGAAATATAGATGCTAAAATAGATTGAACATTAGACTGTAGTTGTTACAAAAATAATTCAAGTAGAAGTGAATTGGCAACGTTTTGATTTTCAGCACGTCGATGCATTATTCTCAAAAGCTCTGAGAGCTTGCGATCGTGGAGTTGTTCTCCCATCAATAGTCAGCAAATTTCTTGAGTTTTGCTTTCTCCACATCGGGAAATAATTTCTGTCTTCAACTGTGCTTGAGGATCAGTCTTGTCTGGCGAAATAATTATATCTCGAACAGTCATGGCTATGTCAGACGGTAGAGAAGCGACACAGTGATTATATTTTGTACGAGAAGTCGTAATGGGCTTCGGAACTGCTAATTCAGAAGTTGATCCAAGCTTAGTAAACCACAATGATGAGTCTGATGGAATAAAAGTCGTAATTTTGACAGCTGAAACTTCTTCCATATGAAAAATCTAAAAGACGCTTCAAATATTAAATAAGAGCTTTGGGATTTAACTTCCTCCTTTGAAACAAAACTATCTCAAATTTGCTCAACAAATCAGAAGAATAGCAACGTCCGGTTGTCACCATGTTAGACAATCGGACGTTGCTGTCCATAACAGACCATGGTGTGTGGCTGTTTTTAGTCAAATAAAAGTTTATCAAAAATATATTTATTCTTCTCTTTTAAGACTTTACAGCTTTAATATTCTTCCAGCAGGCAGGACCACGCCCGTGTGTTAACGCAAAGTGTATACGCGTAGAAGAAAGAAAACTGAAACTGACGATCACGGATTTTACGGATGTACAAGAGCGCATCTGATGATGTCACATACCAGACGAGGATCAAGTTGCTCGTGTAACATAATTAACATAAACTATGCTTTGCAAATGAATTATGACTGCATTCAACACAAGTTTAGTAAATATCCTTTTTTATATATGATTTTTTTAAATAATGGTAAGCAGATTACAATTTATCATATTTTAATTACTTTTTAAAATTATTTTTACAGTTAAATTAATTTTGATAGTTTTACAGATTTTTTATTATTAAAACGAGGAGTTTAAAGAAATAAGGGAAGAAAGGAGAAAGATGAATAGCAAAGTTTTTATATAGACAATTTAATTACATTTGCTTTAACATAAACTCGGCTTGATTTATGGGAGAAGGAACTGCTCTTGAGAATAAAGTGGTTGATTAGGTTAGGGGTGGAAGGAGGAGCAATGGGTAATTGGGGTTTGACTACAGCTGTGTTAAATAAAATCGAAAGTGATTCAGTTGGAATGCTTATGGTTGTAGGAGAACGAGGAGGAAGTAATTATTGGAAGTTTGATATGGTAAATAATGGATTCCTTTATTATGGGCTTATAAAAGCTGGACTCTAATTATTGGATAAGTATGATTAATAAATTTGGAAAAGAAGTGTTTGGATAGATAATTGACGTGGCTATTAATTTGAGGGATTTTAGGATTCTCGAGTATGAAAGAATTTCTGACATACCAATTCAGTTGGTTATCGTTCTTTGTAATTTGTTTTGCAGCGTATTGATTTTTTTTAATGAGAGTAGGAGCTGCTTGGCGTCACATAGGAACGTTAATTGCTCAGTTTGACGATTTTGGCACGTTTCGAAAAAAACCTAAAACCCCTCTAAGTAAAGACTCCCCTAAACACTGCCAAAAAATATATGAAGAATCAATAAATGCTGTGAAGATGGAGTCCAAAAATACATGGATTTCATGAAGGAATATTAGCACACCACCGATCTATGAAGATTATTCTAAGAGAATTAGAAGTATCAACACGTGGGAATTCGCCGAAGGGTCAAAGTGGGGCTCACCGGTAGAAAGGGGCAGAAGCACCATCGAAAAATTAACGAGGGAGAAAGAGTATTTCGAAAAATCCTCAATTCCTTGTAGTACAAAATTACTTAAATTATTAAAATCTCAAAAAAGGAATAAACCTTGTATATAACTAGTTTTTAGGTTTTTTTATTAGGAATCTTTCAGATTTATAAACTAAAACATTTCATATCAAATATCATTTCGTCAAGATCCATTTTGCAAATACTCCGAACATTTTACTGACAATTGTCACTCATTGGAATGGCAACGAGTATTACGGCGTCTATTGTTCATTACGATATTGTCCTCAGTGCTGGTGAAATCGTAATTTTAAAATTTGAAATTTTTAAGTGAAGTTCTTACAACGCTTTGTTTTAAATTTCTTCTACTGCAAGTGAATTTTTTTATATATATATATTTATATTCTCTATTACCTGAGTTATTTATTATTTTTATTTGTCCCTATTTTATCTTAATCGCATCGCTACCTGCCGGTAGCAAATTTGTAGCCATTTTAATGGAACAATATTTGAAAATTATAATTTCTAGTGTTATATTTCAATTGAATTGCAACTTCTTTATGCGTAGCTGTTGTAGATCGAATGCTTTATTAACTGATGTAGTGTGTATACTCAAGATGATGTTATTTACTTGTAATCAAATGAATTGTGTCTATATTGATTATTAAGTAATTTTTCATCAGTAATGGTGTTTCCTCGACATTAAATTCCTTAACTGCAATTTATAATACGATAGCTTTGATTAAGACTTGTTTTGAAATAAGTAAATGTTACCACGTGTTTTTTAATCTGTGTCTTAAAGGGATTTCGAATTGACCAATTTTTTTGTGTTGATGAATTTGTATTATGTTAGATCAACAAAATATTAATATTTACATAAATTAACTAATAAAACTTTATCTTCGGGCGATTAATTTGATAGAATTTCAAATATTTTTAGTCAAGCATTCAAAGTTGATTTTTTTATTACTATGAAGCATGTCTTGTAATAGTGGGAATAAAAAATGTAATTGATATGTTTGAAATAAAATTTATTTACTAATGCATCAATAGAATTCCATTTTAAATTTGTATAACTTTATGCATTTTACATTAAATGGATGTTTTAGATATTTAACAAAAATTTGTTGAGGGAGATGTACAATAATTGGGTTTATATTTAAAATGTAATCAATTTTGTATGAGGTGCAGTATATTCGTTGCATGAAAAGATTCTTTGCTATAGTACCAGAATCGCCAATTTGGGCATATACTGCATCAGGTCCCAATTTTTGTGGTTTCAATTTTTCTCTCATGATACCTAGTTTTTTATAGTATATTATTTACAAAGTGTTAAGCAAGTGCTCAATAAGATGTTAATAATTAACTTTCTCTTGTAGGTCTTCCTAAATATTAAAAATGAGCACCCCTGTAAGTACAATTTAAAATTATTTTTATTATATATTCATGTTTGCATAAATGAATATTATTTTTCATACTTGTATTCCAGAAAACAAAGCTTTTTGTTGGACACCTTCCAGATGGTTGTCGAGACGAAGATTTGAGGGCTTTGTTCGAGAAATATGGCGTTGTTACCGAGTGTGATGTCATTAACAAATATGGATTTGTGGTAATTATTTCAAATTATAATACAAGATGATAGATCCTTCACTAGACTTGGTGATTTTTTTCACTGTCCATTCATAGGCATTGTGGAAGAATTGGGACTTTGAAATAGTTAATGTAGCACTAAAATAAATTTCTACTATATTAAACTTTAAAATCATTTGTAGTACTGTTGCTTTCTTATTTTTGAAAAATATGATAAATATAGCTCTTAACTTAAATAATGAAATAATTCTTATTTAAATTGATTAATATATTTGACTGTGATAAAATATTTTGCAACAAATTTCATTGGGATATTGAAATGGATTAAAATTTTTAATTAATCTGATTTCCTTGAGAGAATCATAATAAAAGCTTATTTCATAAATAAGAGCAAAATGGTCTTTAAACTACCTAAAGTCTTTGGAGTTAAGTATGGCCCTCCTGCCAAATTCGACGCCATTTTTTTGGTGCCAAGTATCGTGTTTTAAAAAAGGGTTACCATATAAATTTCCAACAAAATACCATGTTCAAAAATAAGAATACATATCACAAATTTATAGATATTTTTAAGGGTACTAGGACATGAGGGTGAAAATAAAATGTAGAGTTTAAGATTCTTTCTCTTTGTGACATTGTGTTTTAAAAATTATTCGTACTAAGGAATTTTTTTTTGTGTACCTAATAATGATATTTTAATCATTTGATTGAACAATAGAATTTTTTTGGACAAAAAGTTCTTTCCCTCTAAGTTGAATATGGACTTGATTTTTCAGATATATTTGCATTTAGGTGCTATTTTTAAAAATATTTATATATATATATAAACAAAATGTTTTATTTTCTTTGAAACAATTATAGAACTTCATAATTTTGGAAATTTAATTGAAATTAATTTTTCTTTTTTACATATAAAAAACTATTTCTTAAAACTTGGGTATTGCTTAGAGTGCCACCCAATGGGATACGGTATGGGTTAATACAAATTATTTATCGCCAACGGAATAAAAAACCCACAGAACTCTTCATTCGAAGCGGTCCAGAAATGAAATCACAGTTAATCCTGAATATTGTAGGAGTTTCCAAGTTTCAGTTTTGAATTAAACATGTAAAAAAATCCTGACTTAGTCTTGTATAAACCAAAAAAAAAAAAGATAAAAGCTTAATTATTGCTTGATGTAATTTTAAAAATTGCACCCAATGTGCTGTTTTCAAACTTGAAGCCATTATAATTGAAAAGGGTTGGAAAGAAGATGGCTTTTTGTAAAATCATTAAAAGGTTGCATTGAGAAGAAAATATTGTGAATAGCTAAAAAATGCTGAAAGCAATGTAAAAACGTTTAATTTTCTTACTTGGACATTTCATTGCTTAATTTCTACAAAAATCAAAATGATGTTGGAACAAGAATTTCCTATTCATCCATCGTAGATAAGACATGAAATGAATAGAAAACTGCTTTAAAAAAATAACTGTCCTTTAATGATGACGATCACAAGGCTGTTTTGGCTACGTAACAATGAAGCTGACATGTCTGTGCAACCAGATTTTAATAATGAACATAGATTGCCAACCATATTTACCGAAAAATCTTGTGATATTCACTGTTTTCAGACAAAACTGGGAATAATTTCTTTTAAACTCTTTTTATGCTGAATTTTTCTCCTTTCAGTAACTTCATTCAAATCTTCAATGTGGATAAGTAATGATGAAATTGATATTCTTCCCAGGCAATGTGATTTTGTAATGGATGCTTGACTATCACAAAACTGTAGAACAACTTTTTGGATTTTTTTTATTAATTATTTGGGTTATTGAAAATTTTTTTTATTGCTAAACAGAATGTTGAATTAGAATCCATCCAAAAAAGTGTTTCTGTATGTATAACTGATACTTATGTTAAATCCTATCGATCTTCAAAGTTGGCATAATTCCTGTTGTATCATTATTGGTGGTCCAAAACCTCTGAATTTTATTGAACATTATAAACCAAGGGGCCCTCTTTATTTTAAATTCAACTCTTCATAAATTAATGTGTATAGGAATTTAAAGGGTTAAAGAATGAAGTATTAGTGCCCTTTTTAAATTAGTAATTTTTGGGTGCAATCGTGATTTTATTCTGGCGAATTCATTTTTGGCAATCCTAATAGCTCTTCATTCGAGAAACTTGTGCATAATTCATATGTTTTTTTTTATTGATTACTATTTGCTTAAAGTATCTCACGAGTTGTGAAAAATGGCAGGCAATATTCTGTGAATATAGTTTTCAGTTTTTTCTATGTAACCATTTTTCCCCTTCATAATCATTTATTCTTTGTAGTAGCTTAACACCTTGGAGAAATTCTTTAATTGTAATTTTAAGTATGTCTAAAAAGTATTATTTGTTTTATAATTTTGGGCAAAATACATGTTTTTCAGAGATGCATGGTTCACAATTCAATTTTAAAGGTTAAATGAGGAGGAGGAGGTTAATGAGGTTAAGGATTTAGAGTATCATCCACTATTCTGTAGACCTTGTTCTTCTGCCACATCACTTTCATCTATATCAATGAACAAATTGTATCATATTTTACCAAGTAATAAGGTAAACATTGGGATGAAAATGCAGTTTAGCACAACCACTTAGTGCAATTTCAAAATTTTTAAACTTGTCGATTTTTCTTGATGGAACATTGGTGGATGTGAATTGGAAAAAGGGAAAATACAAATTTTTTTCCTTGCCAATTTTTCCGGTGGATTCTAAGAAAATTGCTCAAAAATCTAATGATATCCTAATTGTTTGAAAGCATTAATGCTCGCAACATCAATTATTCCTCTTTCGGGCATCATTCAATTACAACTGGATTTTCATTTCACTAAAACTCGTTCATAAGCATCTTCCAAACCAAAATCTCGTTACTCAATGAACATAAACATATAAAAACAAATCTTGATTTCTGTTGACAAAACAAATAACAAAATGCCCTCCATTAATACTCAACACAATTTGTTCCTTTACTTTAAAATATAATCACGTGGTCTCGCATTATCATGCATATTAACCTTTTAGAATTCAGTTGCTTCTAAGTCAAAATATCCCTTCCACTTGACGCTTTTAGGATTGTGGAAAATTTTTCTTTCCTCCTTTGGGAATGCCGGGAAGTCTAAATGAGCCACATGTGGTTTTGTAAAATGTTTCTAGTTTCAAAGGGGAGATAGGTAAGGGTTGCTGATTTTTAGTCAGTAACCATTCGTGAGAAAGAAAGATCCCAATATTTGGCCCCATATCATATCAATTTTTTCTGAATTCCTGGTTCTCTATTTTTAATTGAATGACTTGCAAACTTTCAAATGCACGTTTTGATTTTATGAGTATGTGTATTTTTTAATATGCGCACACATGTCTCTTATTAAGTAAATTCTGAAGTTAAAAAGTGTGTTTTCTAGAGTTGATGTACAGCTTTTCAAAAGTACTTAGGGAGTAAAATTTATATGATTGGGATGTTGAATAGAAATCCTATATTAGTAAAAATTATTAGATGCATAACTTGTTCTGTAGCAAGATTTTATTGTATCCATTGCTCAAGTATGAGATAGATTGATGAAGGATGTGGAGCTATGTAGGCTAATATCCCTTAAGTATGAGAAATGTATGAAAATATTAATAAGACATTATAGAATAATTATTTGTTTGTTAAAATATTAGAATTTTAAAAAATTCTAATTTATTAAATTTTTAGAATTTATTCTTATTTTTGTTGTTTTCAAGTTTTCCTTAAAAAATAATAATCTTTTAGTTTTAAATACTAAAAAAATTATAACTTCGATTCGTGTATTGCGTAAATTAACATTTTCATACAAAACAAGTATTAAAAGAAAGCGACAGCTATACCGTATTACTAAAATATTTTCTGGAAGCAAGTTTGTTAAATCAATATTAAATTAATAGCTTCTGTAATCTCACAACTACGCTCTCTGAGAGTATGATAGTTCAATCATAATCTCGTAATAATTATATCAGTGTTTGCTTTTATATATATATATATACACGCATATAGGTATGTAGTCACATGGCTTAGTTTGCAGAATTTATCTGTGGTCTCATTAATGCAACTTGCATATTGAACTGCAACATTGATACCATGTAATAAAAAATACCTCATCTTTTCAAAATAGTTCAATGAAATAAGTAAAATTAGAGAAAACTTTAAGAACAAAATGTAAAACATAATTACTAAACAATTTTCTTTTCAAATTAACGTTCTTTTAATAACATCGCATAGGAATACTACTGGTGATAGACTTCGAAAATTTGAACCTCGGTCAAGCAATGAGTATAGCACCTGCTCACCAAACTTCCACACCACTCTACCAAATGCATACTTATTAGTTTCTTTAACCAGATCTGATGAAATTTCATCCTTGGACATCAGTTTAAAAAAAAAATCATTTTTGTAATTGCTGGCACACATACATACAGACACACACCAAGTGAAATACATAACAACGTTAAAACTAACTAAAATTAATTCATCCGGTAAATTAAATGGTTGGAATGCAGTTTAACCCAACCACTCTTGGTGACTAGAATTATTTGGCAGTATTTTGCAGAATGTGGCTACCCTGGTCCGTTTTACGGGCTTAATGTTCAGCCAAAAAAAAAAAAAAATCGCCAAGTTTGGTACCAATTTTTGAAATCGCACCAAGTGGTTGGGCTAAACTGCATTATTAAAGAAAATATTGATTAAAACTTGTTGCAAATGTCTAAATATTGCATTGTTTTAAGCGAGTAAGAATGATTCCCAAAGTTTCAGAGCTCTAGCTTGATGGGAACTTGGTTCAATTAACGATCGAAAATATGATGACACGCACACCGAGTGAGTGAATGAATGTAAAGTTTCTTAGCGCAAGAGCCAGATATGGCTATGCTGCGCCAAACAAGATTAAACTGTAGTCTGGACGTGAAGTTGAAAAAAGACAAAGTGGTTGACAAGGAGGGTCGAAAATAGAGAAGGATTCCTAGGGTATTCGGGGTGTGCGTCACCCGTGTTTACCAAACACAGTAAACCCTATGGGAAAGAAAAAGATCACTAGGGTGCATTGGTGTCATGATGCTCGTACTTGCCACACACCAAGTGAAATGCAGAAAAACGTTGTGAAAAGGGGAAAATAACCGTCTCTAAAGATCTCGGTACAACAATTGAACTTCAGTCGAAGTAAGTGACATTTTTTTTTTTTTGGTACAGCATATGTATTGCCAAGTTGTAAAGGTTAAAACAGATATCTCTCTCTTTCTGGAGAATATTCTGATCAACAGACTCATTCAAACACCAACCAAATGAAAGATAGTCACTCAAAGAGCATCAAACAGTTATTATTCTCCTAAAAACAAATATGTATTTCATCAAAACATAAAATTATACAACTGGTTTTTCATTTCAATCTCAACAAGACCTCAGGGACTCTACTCCTTTAGGTAGGTACGGGCATCATGACCCCAAGGCACCCTAGTGATTTTTTTTTACATTTTTGATGAGGTTTACTGTCTTTGGTAAACATGGGTGACACGTCCACAGAATACCCTAACAAACCTTCTCTATTTTTGACCCTTGTTCTTGTCAACCAATTTTTTCATGTCTAGACCACAGTTAAATCTTGTTTGGCTTAGCATAGTCATACCTGGCTCTTGTGCCAATAATCTTCACTTTATTCTTACAACACCATTCAAAACCAACAATTATACGTTTCTTTCACGCAATCTCATGTTATCGTCACATTTCGAACATTCATAAGTGGACGAAATTAAACCTAATCAAGAACAGGAAGATTTCCTTACTTTCCCAAATTTGATAAAAATTTTAACGTACGTTCATTCACCTATTTCAAATTCATACTTGCTGCCATTGTAAGTACTTGGTCTCGTGAAAAAATACACATAATTATGACAGAAATACAAATCAATCCACAGAACTCTTCATTCGAAGCAGTCCAGAAATAAAATAATGGTCAATCCCAATTATTCTAGAAAATTTCAAAAGTTTAAGTTTAGAAACGACCGCACAAAAAATTGGAACCTCTAATTGGCTAAAAACTCGTGACATAATCAATAAACTCCCAAAATAACCCACAAAAATTAAAAGTTTCGGTTTTGTAACGAAGGTTTTAAAAATCAATGTACTGTAATTGGCTGAAAAGACCATTACATTATAAACAATTCATTTACAATCTGTCAGAAGGAAGAGGTTATTGAAAAAAAGGGAGAACCTGAACTTTTCTAACTTAAATTGAAAATATTGTTTGGCACAGCATGGTCACATCTGGATCTTGTTCCATTAAAATACTATTGCTCATTGCAAATTGTCACTCATATCATTGGTTTTCCAAATCTGATTTTCTGGGGGGGGGATATATCATCCTCCCAAATTTATACATGTTTGGAATTAGGGGTGCATTTATATAATTTATGGCTTCAGCACCAAAATGATTGTTTCATGCACATCAGGGTATGTAATGCTTATTAATATAATAATGGTAATACAGTTTTGTTATCAATATCTTTATTTAATATATCAATATTTTTTTTTTTATCAAAATATAACTATAGCAACTAATTTTAAATCTTTCCTGGTACATAAATATAAAGTTAAGTTATTAATAATCAAGAGATAGGAAAATAAAGTCTTAAAATTATATGTAAGTAGATTCAGAACAAACATTTTGTATACATTAAGGCTTTCTTCGTGTAATGTCAAAGAATAGGCTTGAAATTGCGAGTATTTCTTCAGCCAAAAAATGCTGCAATATAGGTTATATTCTGACATCACTATTGTGCAGAGAGCTGCATATTTTATTTTACTATTTAGCCTTTTCTCCACTATTAAATATCTTGAATTTCAGCTCATATCCTCCAATACTGAATGCGTTAAAATGTCAAAGAAAAATTAACAAATTTATAAACTGTTTCTAATTTTAAAGACATGGTATAATAGACGAATATGTAGCAACACCTGAATTATATGGAAATAAGGATATTTTTCTGTTTAGAAATATAGGTTGATTTCCATTTTGATTGCGCAAATCTCACAGAGTAAACTTTATTGGTGACAACACACAGTATACATATAAAAAAAATGTAATATGTTTGGCTTCAGTTATATCATTTTTGGCAACTTTATTGTTGGCACCGTCAAAATAGAAAAGTACCGAAATATATTCCAAATTTGTTTCAAGCTCCATAATGAGCAAAGACTACCATAAATTAGAAATTTTCCTTTTTGTGTGGATATAAAATATAGCTATAAAAACCCTATTATGCTAATAATTGTTAAGGCACTGTTAGGTATGATATTCATTTATGAAATATTTTTTTCAGTTTTAAAAATGTTTCTGAAAAATTGGAAAACTAGAAAAAAGTGATAAAATGAGTTAAAGTAGGTTTCTATATCTTGTGCTATGTTAAAGTATATATATAAGTAAATAAAGTTTTGGATATATTAGCTAAGAGTTGAATCATAAATCCAGACTAATCATATAATGTATAAGTTGCATTTTAACTTTTTTTTTTTTGCAAGCAAAGATCTGCTTCTACACTAAAAAAAAATTGTTATTTTTACTATGTATGCATGACTATAAAATTAAAGATATAGTAATGTTCTATTCAGATAAATATATATATTCAAGAAGTAAATTTTTGTGCGGGTATTTCTTCGTTTAAAATGAAAGGTTAAAAGTTCAAAATGCAAATTGGATTTTCATGAATAAATTTATAAAATCATTATCAGGAAAAATAATTATGAAAGCTTTTCCTTATTTAAGATTATGCATATAAGTTTATAAAAATATTTAAATTATGTATGGTTTTAATTTTTCAGCACATGTCAACTCCAGAGCAAGCCAATGAAGCTGTTAAGCATCTCAATAATTATAATCTTATGGGCTCTACAATAAGTGTTGAGGTAATTTTCACATTTTGTATTTATTTACAACTTAGAATCTTTTTATCTAAAAAAAATACTATATTTTTTGTATTTCAGCTTATCTTTATAAAGATAAGCTAGAAAAAATCCTAAATAACCACTGCATTTTTACCCTATCAATGGTTTTAAAATCTTTTGCTGCCCTTTTTTTTTTTTCCCCTGACATTTCTTAAAGAAAATATTTAAGGCTTTTTAGTAACTTGGAGTAAATTGCTTTAGAACTCTGGACTTTTAAAAAATTCTTATTTTGTGCTATTTTTTATTTAAAAAATTATATTTTTTAGTATTGCTTAAGGCATTGATATTATATACTGTTTTTGCTTCATAAAAATAAGTAGGCTTTTTTGCTATAAGATTTATTATAGCCATATCTTGGTATAGTATTAATTATTTTTAAATATCTGTATATTGTTTAAAATTTTTGATATTTAATTTTTGATTTATTTTGTAGCCTTCTAAAAGTAAACTTCATCCAGAACCTGGAGCACCGGGTCGTGCTAATAAACAGTCCGTGTTAAAGTAAGCAATTAAATATTTTTAAAATTTTATTTCAAATTTTTTAAAACTAAATGCAGTTCTTATATTAAATTAGCCTATTGTAAGATTGTTTTAGTTTTGATAAATTCTCTGCACAACCTGAAGAGTTGTATGCTATTATTTTTTTTTTTTTTTTTTTTTTTTTATGTATTTTCAGTTGTATGAAGGAAATTGTAGAATTGTTTTAAATTGCT
Organism: Nephila pilipes; assembly: GCA_019974015.1. NCBI lineage: Eukaryota > Metazoa > Arthropoda > Arachnida > Araneae > Nephilidae > Nephila > Nephila pilipes. The sequence goes on from BMAW01076008.1 coordinate 32,267, forward strand.
GTGTTTATACAATTTATAAAGTGTTTTTTTTTTTTTTTTTTTGAAAATACATGCAAAAACCTTGCTATGAAACCTAGGTTACAATAATATTTTGTTATCTTACATCAGTGGTATTTTAGCTCTGATGCCCTTTGCATTATTAAAACTGGTTTCTATTGTACGTTCTTAAATTTAATCTGTGTTATGTTAATAGCCACACCTTATTCTGTTAATATATGTTGCACAAAACAGAAGATTTTGCTATGCAAATTGTTTATGATTATATTTTTCATCAGAAAAAGTATTCTGATTTGAATGTGTATAAATCATACTATTTTTAAGAGCAGTTCCTACATTTTTTTTTAAAGATTTGTTTGATGGATAATGCATGAACTGTGTCATTATTGAAATTGTAACTTTTGGATGTATGGCTTATTTATTCAAAGAAGTCAAGCGGTTGTGACAATTAATAAATGATATATTAATACTCTAAGTTTGATCCCATGATCGGAAGATAGCTTTTGCTGATGAAAAATAGGCTTGATTATATTGCATGCCTTTTAAAAATTAGTCTTTCTTTATTAATCTCCCTTGGGGGCTTGCTTTTTTTACGCAGATACAGATAACCCCGACAACCCCTAGTAATATATATCTTTCCCATGGGATTTACTCTTAGCTAAAAACGGTTGACGCTAGCAATCCTTCTCTATTTTCAATCCTTTTTCTTTGCAACCAATTTATCGTGTTTTCAGACATCTTTATCAAAGTTATACCTTGTCTGACACAGTATAGCCACATCAAGCTCTTGTGCAGTGAAACTACAATCACATATTATGCTTATTTCAATTTCTCTTTCATAATCATTAACTAAATAATAGGATTTTAAATTACAGTTGCTAAAACAAGGAAATTCTATCCTTTTGATGACATATAGTCAATTTCATGGCCCCAAAAAACCGTCTCTTAAAAGGACAGGGTTGATTGAGAAATTGACCGAGTTCTTTCCTCTCATAATAGTTTTCAGACTGCCTTGGAGCTTGTTGTAAACTATAAACATCAATAACTTGACCAAACTCTCTTGTTTTCATATGGATGGGAGATAGACGGGAGAATCCATAATTTATTTAAACAGTACAGGAGTATATTTAAACTATTAACTTGTGATAGGAGTGCTGAAAAGTAATTTCATGGTTTTTTCATAAACTTATGTTCAGAATTGTTGCACTTCATTATTTTCATTTAGATATTACATTGAAAAGTGGCCTTTCTACAAAATTGTGTTGAAAATACTCTTTTCTAAAATTTGCATGAATAAATAATCAGAAATGGTGGAAATATATTTTGAATCAACATTAAATTAATCCTCATTTAGAAATTTCTTTGCATCATAACCTTTATCAAAGCTTTAATTACTATTCAAAACACTAAGCACAAGAAGAAAAAAAGAATTTTTTTTAAAGCTCAAATAACTGTTCTTGGAAAAAGGAAAACTAATTTTTTTTGTTACGAATTAAAAGTAATTATTAAGTAAAAGAAATTTTATAAAATGTAATGAACTATGTCCTGTTGAATTTATTTAGACCTTTTATAAGATGCAGGAGAAAAAAAACTTATCAAAAGAGGAAGTGTACCAATAATTTTTTTATTTGTACCAATAATTCTAAAAATAGATAAATTTTACAGATAAATGAAGTTAGTTTTTGCAAATTGTGCAATTTATTCATTTATTAATGTATTGTTGTATAAATGCTCTATAACATTAAAATACAGCAATTGCATACTAAATGTTGTGAAGTAAAATAGTAAATACTTTATCTGATTAGCATATGAATAGATTAGTTTACTGTAGAAAAATTTGAAGTATGGTACAAAGGAAGCAGCAAGGAAATTATAAACAAGAAAATACATACATAGCCTATTTTTAGAACACATTTTTAAAATTTTCTGGAATTCATGTGGGTTACATATTCAAAATTTGACTTTAAGAATAAATTTTCCTTTGAAAAAAAAGGAAGAATCAGTTATTGGAACATTTCTGAGCCTCGAACATCACTGTTGAGTGGGGTGACCAGCGTGCTATCTTGCCTTTTGTTAGCCAAAGCTCAGAGCTGTCAGTCATCGACAAATAAATAAAAGGGAAAACAGCATAGAGCTCCATTTTCTTGAGGGTTTTCATTTCAAAAGAACCAATTGGGAAAAGGTTAATTTCTTGTTTCAGGTAGATGAAATTTATATCATTGTTAGTAGCTTAAAGGTAACTAAATTTTGATGCTAATGGGCAGATGTATTTAATTAGCTTGTGAAGAATTATCTTATTACTGAACTAATTTTTTCAAAATTGAATTAGGTATGGAATGTTCTGAGAAATTGCGTGTGTTTCAAATTTCATTCAAATGATTCATTCCTGGAGCCTTGTACAAATACTGAAATGTTATGAGCAAACAATCTGTGAAATTTATAACATTTGAAACTGCTATAATCTTTTGGATAAGAATTATTTTACCTCAATTTTTGTTAAAATTAAAGGTTTTTATTAACTATAATGTTATTCAAAATAAAACAGGTGTCTAATTCCCCCCCTTTTTTGTATCATTATTTTATAATTAGATTGATATTTAAGATTTGTAAACTAGATTGATAATTAAGATTTGCCCTAACCACTCTCAATTTGGGATTTTAAATATTTCTTGTGATCTGTGGGAGGTAATTACATAAATCTGAAATATTTTATAACACAATGTATCAAATTATATTTAGATATTTATTGTAATTAATGATTTATTGTGATATGTACTTTGGTTTTTCATAACTATTTAGCAATTTAAACTGTTTTATAATATGTTTTTATTTCAAAAATTAGATGATAAATATTAGTTGGTGTAGATATCTTTGAAAAATTTTGAATAAAATTTTTTTTATAATCCAATGTTTTGAGGTGCTTGCTTAATCATAGGGTATCCATTGAATTCTCTTAACTAAAAAACAGTATCTGTAACAAGAATTTTTAGGGATTAACTATTTTAATCTCTTAACATAAATTAATACATTTTCAACTGTTAGCAGAGATGTCAGTTTTGTCCTGCTGGGATATATGTAAAGATATAATTTATAAATATTGTTAAATTTATTAAGATTTTTAAATTACACAAATTTATTATTGTTACAGGCAGAAATCTATAAATACTGTTTCTGAAAATTAATAGTTATATTTACTAGACAGATAAAATGAATAGAATATGATTGCCATTTGGATCATACATTAATAGTGAAATATTTTTTGAACAAGTTTTGTGCTTTACTGTACATTCAAAAAATAGTTGTTTTATACTGATGTTAAATTTTGAAAAAGGAAGTATATGTAAATTATTGTATGTTTGTTTATGCATTCATTATTATTCCAAGCTGTGTCATCAAAAATAGAATTTCAATAAAAGAAAAATAAACATCTTATATGAGTGTTTTGATCCATTATGATGCATCAATGAAATTATGAATAATGGGACTATTTATAGCATTTCAAAATAAATTGCATTTTAGATTTATATTTCTTGTTTGATGGAAATGTAATTGTGAGTGAAGAATAGATACTGATGAGTGGCTTAGAAATGGGAGTATTGTTGAACATTTTGTAAATTGAAAATGGTTTCTTTGTTTGTGACAAATAATTTTTCTCTAGCTCTTTCAGATTTCATTTCTTCCTTTGGAAATATTTCCCATTTAACATCACAAATAACCTTTTTAATTATTAGATTATATAACAAATGCTCACATAACTTCTTTATTGCCTTAAATGTCACTGTAATTGGAGGGATAGCATAGGCATCATTTATGTATTCTTGATGTATTATTTCATATTTCTTCTTCCAACTTAAAGTTTTTCTTTGTTTCATTTTATATGTAAACTGCAATATTATTCCAATTATTTTTGGTTGTATAAAATGTTTTTAAGTGACAGGAAAATCATATCACAGTGTGCATTATATATTTATGCAGTTCTCTAGAACTATTCTTCATATCATATTATGATTAATAAAAATGAAACTCATTTAATTAACTGTTTTAATTTTTCATTTTTATATATGTGTGTTGTAGAATTCATTGAAATTTGTCTTGAAATTTTTTTTATTTTGCAGTCGTAGAGGAGGTGGTCCGCAACGGAATGGGTATGGTTTACCCCGAGGTGGTTATGGTGGTGGATTTGCAAATGGTTATGGTCGACGTTATGATGGCCCTCCTTTGGGCAGTGACTCATTTTATGACCGTCCTTTTGGATTTGGCCGGGAACGCATGCGACCATATCCTCCACCATTTGAGCGTCGCAGCCCAACTTTACCATCAATACGTGATGAGTATAGGAGACCCCTTCCTCCTTTACCCTCAGATCCTTATTCGAGACCATTGCCACCTCTAAGTATGAGGGATGAATTGTACGAGAGACGCCCGATGACTGATCGATCTGATTATCTATATTCAAGACGGTCACCTCCATTGTCTTCTATGAGGTATGATTTATGTTAGACAATTTTTATGATTAAAATTACATTACTTGCATCAGTTGGTAATGAGTGTAGCAATAAATTTTATTTCTTTAATTAAATTTGTGCCATTTAACAAAGAACTCATGGGCTATAAAATTGAAGAATATGCTTCAAAATGTGCAATTTAAAATAAATTAATGTAAAATTGGAATCAAAGATTTGTTGGATTAAAAAAATTTATTTATTGCAGATTTAATGCCTTAATATGTATCAGTTGAGTTTAATTTTTCTTTGTTAATGTTATGATTTAATTTTTATAATACATATTTTCTTTCTGTAGGTCACCTTATGCCTATGATTCCATATTCAATGGGTAAGTAAGGTTCTATTCTAATGAAATTAATTTTGATGAAAATCATGCATTTATAATTTACCTGTTTATTTCCTCTGCATGTTTTTAAAAATATTAACAAAAAAGACGGGAATTTGAAAATGAACAGGAAATTGCATGTTAGACGTTGCAAGTCTTTAACTTTTAATAATTGAACCAAAAATTTTGTTTAATGTTACAGATTTACATATGTGCTGTTACAAGCAAATAAAGATAGCTATATTAAAAGCTTTAAACTTTCTTGTAAAATTTTCCAAGACGCTTTTTCCCTCATTAGTGCATGGTGTTCTAATTTTCTTTGTGTTTTTCTTCTGTCTGATTTCTGTTTTATATAATGGTAGTGATGTCTGCTTTCACATTCCTGCTTTGTATTCTTATTTCACACCTTACTTTAATGCCTCAAAATAAGAATTTCGTTAGAATTTCTCCCCCCTGTAAAATGAGTGATCAATTAAAAAATGGTTATGAATTAATATTTTTTAAAAGTTTGATATTGATTGCGTTTGTGTTTATCAAAAATGAAACCGAACATTCACGCATCTGACGGCCTTTCTTTTTATTTTTCTTAGCAATACAAGAGCGCCTCCGCCATCGGCCACCCGACGTCCGACTTATTTTTGAAAGTATGCAGGGAATCGCGTCCTCGACGAACGCTCAATATATTTCTTCTCCCTTTGCCCTGCGTTTTGAAAAACTTTTTAATTTAATCGACTTAAAAAATAAAAAAAAAAAAACTCGCTGTTTTTAGGAAGAGACAGCAATTTTTAACGTTTATTTTGTAGAACTGTGTCATTTGTCTACTTTTTTAATTAAATATTTAATGATTATCGATTTTGGACACTTCATCGTTTTGTGTAGAGAATTGTGTTAAGGCTTCCTTTTACAACTCATTACTCTATTAATGTATTATAACTTTTTATTGTGATGTGGAATTATGTTACGATTTGTTTGTTAGCAAATTTAGAACGCTAAATGGTGGCTTCCGTAATGTTTCCCACGTATCTTAATGCCGAATAAAAATAATAAAAACTTTGAAGTGTGCGATGTTTTTATTTGATGGAATTAACTCGTTATATTTATGTATATCGTTAATATAAAAAAATTGAATGTGCTTCTTTGTAACTGCGGAAAATGAGGATTAAATGATTTCCTGTAATTAAATGTTTCGTTTGAAATGTTTCAAATTGTAAAATGCAACATTTTAGTTTTCGAATTATATGCATACCTAGTGGAAAATATAAGATGGCTGTAATTAGAAATAATCTTTATGCACACCATCAAATGGAAATCGTTTGATCTCATTTAATAAATATAATTTTTTTTTTTTTTTTTTTGCCCTTTTGGCTTATCCATTTGTTTATAATGTATGTGGCTGCCTGTTACTGCAACTATTGACCTTCCTTTTGACTGATTAAGAGGGCTGTTACATTTTTTTAACCATCAAATATTTACAATACATTTTATATTTCTATTGAAACTGAAGTAATTTTTAGCATCCTGATTTTAAAACTTTCCAAAAATGTTGGTTTAATTTAATGTTAATGGAAGTAATTTTCCATGAGTGACCATGATTCAGTTTTCATAAAACAATGTGTTGTTTAGACTCTAATGGTTTCTCCTGTAAATTTTCTATATTTTCATTTTTTAAAATTGTCTTATTTCATTTTAAAATGTTTCATATGCGTAGATTTTCCAAGGTAATCGTTTACATTACTTGCATTAAATACCTGACTTGGGTGGGAGAATTTTAAAGATTTCTTTATAACTATAATTTTTTTTATTTTCATTTATTATTTTCTAATAAGGAATTACTTTGCATGTCATCAAATGTTTTACGTTCAAATACCGAAGCTGATAACATAGTTAATAAATTGAATGTGATACCATTATGTAGCAAATTATATCGTTTTAAATACTTGTTTAAATAATATCTCTTTAAGTGCTTAATTTTAACTTTATTGATGAAAATGAAGAAACTGCTTAACATTAAATTTTTATTTAATGGTATCCCCAGAATTGAGCTTTTTTAGTATCATATATTGATCAGCAAGTAACGTAAAAGACTGTTCAGCATTTAATTTATTATGAAGATCTTGTTCTGTCAAAATATGTTAATTTTTGAATTTATGTGAATGTATATTAACATTTTAGAGGTCATAACCATATCAGTATGAAATTAACAATCATTCAGCTAGGATATATCTCAATTATTTAATGCCAAACTTTGAAGAAAAAAAAACATTTTATATAAACATTATTTTGCTGATTACATATGTAGCTTTGTACCTATCTAGGCTTTGAGCTCAAGTCTTAGTTTCACTGAAGACAACATTTGGAATAACGAAGTCTGTTGATGTAATTTGATTGATTCAAAACTACAAAATTTATTGCTAATGATTTTTATTGGGCAAGATTATTTTAGATCAATTAAAAAAAAAGTCTTAAAGTGGATAAGAGATATTTTGATTAACAAAAAATACCAAAATGTGTTCCATAGAAAATAAAACCTTTAAGAAAATTATGAGTTTTTTTTTTACATAGGAAAATTTATTTCTTTGTTCAAGATTCACTTGCATATTAACTAATGAAAATAACAATAAGTTATCAAAGGAGCGCCCTGTGAATCGAGAAAGAATCTAGAAATATCAGAATATAACAATAAGTTATCAATAATTGAGAATGAATCTAGAAATATCAGAATATAACAATAAGTTATCAATAATCGAGAATGAATCTAGAAATATCAGAATATAACAGTAAGTTATCAATAATCGAGAATGAATCTAGAAATATCAGAATATAACAATGTTACTACTAATCACTTGCTTGATAAGTCAGTTTGACTTAATGGTTTCACTGAATGTTCTGTTTTTAGAACTCGAGAATCTGTCCCCGCATATATTTTATCTTGGTTATCTTCTGTAGTCAGTACTATTTCCAAGCTCTTTTCTAACAATTTATGCTTCATGGAATTTGAATTTTCAATTGATTAACACAAAAAAAAAATTTATCGGATTTTCACCTTGTGTTTGATTCAGTGCCATAAATTCAAACCTACTTACGACTTAAAAACTAAATGATTTGAATTGATATTTGTCTAAAATGTTTACTGTGCGGACAAATCTTGTGGATACAATAGATATTGCAACAATTCAAACTTCAATTCATGATTTTGGCTGTCGAAATTGCATAGATGTATACCCATACATTGTCTTGATTGAAGAGAATCTTTTTCGAATGAGGATGTTTTTCTGTTCTTTGCGTCAACAGATCAATAGCGACTTATAATAGGTCTACGCGTTATACTTTTCTAAATCCAGTGTAAGATGATTCCGTGCATCCATAAAATGCGTGGCCATAACCTGCATGGACGATTTCACCATCTTTGCTTTCTTTGGAGCTTGTTAGTCTTATAAAATTCCCTGTTTTGACTGTCCTTTGTCTCTGGAGTGTAGTAGTGTATCCATGTGTTTACCATTATGTGTCAGTGGAGAAACTTGTTAGGATTACTTCGAAAAAATGTCAAATTAACTGAATCGACCACTCGATTGCATTTATTTTCCAAAGAGAGCAAACACTGTTCTCTTCTTGCTAAAATTTCTATCATGCTCAGTTTTCTTGTGCAAAGTTGAAAACACTACTTAATGTGATATGGCAGAGGCTTCAACTATTTTGTGCATTTCGATTCATCAATCACTCAAAACCATATAGATTTTGTATTGTTCTGGGAGTAATCACTTCCACCGGACATCTCGAATGATATTAATCTTTTCTGGATGTACGGCCACATTTAAGGTCATTTACCCATTTGTAAACAGTTACAAACATAGGAGTAGATGTGCCCTGATTTAGTCGAACTTAGCTTTTTTATCTCCTTTTGAACCTTTTAAATATAAGTTGATTTTAATTAGTTCCAATTCTTTTTTTCCCAATTTTCTTAAATGCGTTTCTTGCTACAATCAACAGTAAAATGAAACCATGTGATAGAAATAACTGAAGCAGCTGTCTAATGAGTCATAATGTTTTCTAATAACAAACAATTTTCGATGCTACGAGTGCTATCTCGGATTTTATAAGGACTTATTGAATGACTCATACATAGGAATATAATTTTTGTCATTTAATAAGCTAAACAGATATTCATATTGGCTGGAAGATTGCCATTTGTATGAATGGATTTAAATTTGCAGTGAATAATTGATACTGCAAATTAAAACAGCCTTTGTCTTGAGTCCCAACCTATGCTTTGAAAAGTTTGTACTAGAGCTACTCAATGGTAATTGGCGACACATGTCAAAATTTTTCATTTATATTCAGAGACTATACGCTGAGTGACTGCAATATTCGAGGTAGAAATCCTTGCAGTAGAAACTGGACTTAATTTCTATAATTTTCTTTTTATGGATGAGAATTTTTGTTCTATTTGAATACATTCATTTCTATTTAATTGCTACATATGATTACTTTACACATATGAGAAAAAAGGAAATCGGTTGAATTATAGGAAAAAAATGTTTTGTATCAAATTAATTCTAAGAAGAACATTTTCTAATTTTTATCAGTAGATAATGAAAATTAAGTATCTATAGAAAAATTTCAATGCAAGTTTTTTTATATGTATATTTACATTTCTTAAATAAATTAATTGAAATAAATAACTAAAAAAAATGTTTGGAAGTTTTCACCAAGAGAATTAATTAAAAGTCTGCTTTTTATGTTTTGATATGCCACTACGTCTTATGTTATACTTTTGCTTATAAAACTCACAAATTTTTAAAGGCTTTTTATTTATGTTTGTTGTATCTGCAACCATAAAATATGGCTTTGTCACTAGACTTTTTTTTTCCATAGTTTTTTTATAGCATAAGAAACAATTAGATGTACAATAATTTACTATATTTTAAATTTATTCTTTTTATATAGCACCGTTTATACGTGGAATTAAAATTTAAAAAAGAAAATTCTTTGTAATTCATTCCTAGATTTTGTAAAATTCAAACTAGTGGCTATATAAAATATTGCATCAATATATATACATATGAATCTTTTGTAGCAAAATATCTTTAAGTATTTGGTATTATATAAGCCCTAAGATATGTTTTGATAATCAAAAATATTCTTTGCAATGATTATAAATACATTAGCAAAATGTTTGTTAATTATGATGTAGATTATGTTAAAATTTTAATAGCTTTCTTATTATTAACATATAATAAGTGGGGCATATGATTTATTAATTAAAAATGATAAATTAGGTTGAATTCTATCATGATTCAATATCCTTGATTAAATCTAAGTCATGATCAGTAAAAAAAAAAATAATAACTGTCCTCACAATATCAACTGATCAATGTTTGCTTCCATTTAAACTTATTGCACATCAGCCCTGTTTGGAGTCTTCGACCTCCATTTGTTCTTACTTTGAGTATGACTTATTAAAATTGTTTTCCCTTAATCCTTTCTCATTTTGATCTTGATTCGGTTCGTTCGTTTGTATTCCGGTTCCTGTAATTTCTTGCCGCTGTGCGTTATGTAAGTTGTTTCTTAATAATATGCTTTTGGATGTAGGAATAGATTAAGAAACCTGGATAGAGTGTAAACAAAATCAGAAAGCTGCCTGCTCCAAAAGAGTTGTCCCAATTCGACCCTCCTTTTCCGGAGTTCCCTCCATTTGTTCTTCAGATTAGAGCTTAATTCACCTCAATTTATTCTTATTTTGAATTGAATCTATTCAGAACTGTTTCCCCTCAAGTCTGTTTTAATTTTAGTTTGATCTAGTTCATTCAAATTCTAGTCAGTAATTTTCTCATGTTGCAGTATTGACTCTTTTGGGGATTTTTTTTTTTTTTTTTTTTCTATTACGTTTTCAGGTCATTCATGCACTCATTGATTAATGGCTCTTGGTGGTAGAATTATGGCTTAGTGTGCCGGCTGATCTGCAAACTTATAGGAATTGTAGAATTTGTGCGGAGGAGCGATAGGCGCATTTGCTTGCTGATGCAATGTTATGTGTCTGATCATTGTCTATACCTACATGCACACTATGGAAGTGTACACAGAGGTGGGACTGGGGAAGAGCACTAGTCGAAAGACTTGACCTCAGCTCAAGGGGCATAGGCTCTGGATATATGATTTATGTTCTATCTTTTGGTAACAGGTCCAGTCCTAGCCTTTCTTTGATCCACTTTTGTATTTTTTATCTCTCTTTAAATTTTTTCAAATGTCTAGATCACAATTATACCATCTTTAGTGTAGCATAGCCATATCTTGTTCTTGTGTCTTTAAACTTCACTATCACTGATTAATCATTTATTCAGTTGCTCTGTTCGTTTTAGAAAAACTGGTTCAAAAGAACAAGATGTGCTTTAAATCCCCTTCCTTACTACTTATATTTTTTTAAATGTTTAAAAAATTATTCATTTTATTTAAGACTCAGTTTTTATAAAAATTCTTTTTCTTAATTGCATTTGTATCAAAAATTTTCTTCAAGGGTATTCAACCGAAATCAGTTGAATTTTTTTTCCCCCAAATTGTGCCTTTTTTTTTTATATGTATTCTGTGTAATTTTTGGCATAGAATGACAGCTCACTTATTTTTATTTATTTTGTATCTGTTTTTTCCTGAACAGGCCTGCATAATATGTGTGGTTTGGCTTGAATTTACATTTAACATACACACAACTGTTAAAAATTAAAGATCCATAATAATTAGGCTATTTTTTATAACTAATATTGTGAAATTAAAGTAAAGTTAAAAATATGGAAAGTTTATTATTACAATTTGCACAAAAGTCATTAAGTTATTAAATTATTTTCAATGTTTTGGTTTTAGGTTGGAGTTGCTTCCTTACATTTAGATTTTGTTCCAAATGACCATTCAATCAAAACATTTTTTAACATTTAATTTTCAAGTGCCATTTTTTCTGTTTGCATATTGAAATTGGAATCTACAAATTTCTTTCCTCCCCTTCTTAAATGCTGTTAATCTTAAGGGGGGAGGGTGATATGTCACAATTAAATATTCTTATTCTTGTGTTTGTTCTTGGAATAATAATTTTCTTTGGCATTTTTAAATAAATACTTGCAATTTTGAGTAATATTTTTGGATGGATTTGTTCTGTAATGTTGAAATGTGTAAGAATTGAACAAGGGGACCTATAGAAGCAACGAACAGCTTTTTCATACTTCGTAATTAAATTTAAGTAAATCAATTTTAAAATAACTTATGATGAATTTATTTTTGAAATTTTTATTTGTAAATGTTATCAATAAAACAGTAAAAGAATCAATTAACATTTTGATTATATTTCATTGGTCATGGAATTAAATAATTTTCAAGATTTATTAAGGATGCAAATATATCTTTATTAACTATATTAGATGATAGTATTCATAGTGATTTAAAATAAAGAACTTAGTCATTTTATTTTTTAAAAATTTCAGTTATTTTTACTAAAATCAAAATATTTATGTGAGTTTATTTCTAAGTAAGAAAGGATAAATACAGTAATGTTGAAGTGATTCAGTTAATATAAAAACTATGTATTAGACTCAATTTCATAAGCAAAAAAAAAAGAAAGAAAAGAAAATTCTTGCAACGAACTTTTTTTTTCTTTAAAGGGGGGGGGGACCTGGTAATGTGCACCCTTATTTGGATAAATATCATTGTTCATGCACTAATTGGAAATTGTCTTGCATATTTTTCTTATTCATCAATTTTAAAATATTTTCATAAATAACATTCATCAAATAGCTTATAGAATTCTTACCATTTGGCTTTATAATATTAAATATGGAACATCCATTTTATTCAAGAAAAGGTTTATTCAAACAAAAATTAGTAGTATAATAAAATGTAATGTTCTCTGTAAAATAGTTATGCTTGAATATGAATTTTTGGAGAACTTTTTCTGTCTGAAAGTATATCCAATTCCTTAACTCGGCAAAGAACAATATTAAATGAATAATTTAAGTCATAGCTTTGTGTTGTATCCTAAATTATTATTCAAATAACTTTTTCCTACTCCATTTGGATTAAAGTTTTTTTTTTTTGAGAGGAGATTCCATGTATGAATGTCCAAAATGTGAAAAATGTTTTAACTATCCTGGTTAAGAGGCAATAACTTTAAAAAAAAAAACAAATTGGATAGAGACTTTCTTCAAGATTGGTCTGAATTATTAATTTGTATGTCAGAATTAATAGGTTTAGATATGGAATATGAAAAAGTTTTATTTCCCTTATTATACATTCAAATTATAATTTTACTTATGTATTTAAAATATAGCTTTGCTTTAAGGAGCAAATCAGATGTTTTAATGTGAAGGATTGGTGCACCATAAACACTTAATAGTGTTCATAATATGGATGTTTTAAGAATGAGGTCCATATCTAGTAGTCTATTTTGTAACTCCCATGCAGCTTTAAATTCATCTAAACTCTTTGGGAAGATATGATATTTTTTTTCCCCCATCTGAGATTAACTGAATGATAATTTAATATTGTTTTGCTATGTTAAAATTCTTTGTGAGCTCTAAAAAGTAATAATTGCAACTTAATTTGGGACAAAGTGAAGAATAAAATATTTCTTAATTGTTAATAATGAATGTAAATATTGTCTTTTACCTGTTTTAATTACAGTATGTTCTTTCTCATGATTTGAAAAGATAAATCATATTGATATAAAATGGGTTTTCCATTACAAAGATTCAATGCAAATTTGCTAATGTTTAAAAAAAGAAATTAACCTAAATGCTTGTTAAAAAAGTTTTTTTTTTTTTTTTTTTTTTTTGCATTTTATTGTGTTTTTTCTGAGTCATAAGAGAATAAACAAACCAAAATAAAAATCTATTCTGTTCAATAGCTTAACATTTGAATTGCACTATGCATTGCTATATTGCAAGGACATAAATTATTACTATAAAGTATAATCAAGCTTCAAATGTGAGCAAACTAAAGTTTCAAACCAATATAACTTGGAAGATTGATATAACTGAGAAATATATTACATGGGAAAGGATTTTTTTTTTTTTTTTTTTTTTTTTTTTATTCTGAACCACATGGGGATAAACATAAAATAAAGAAGCATCTGCTCTGCTGTGGCCTAAGATTTGCATCGCATTATGAAATTGCTGTATTTTTAAGACATGATTATTACTAGTGCAAAACAAGCATCTGCTCTTCCCCTCAGGAACTTAGTTCAGAAAGCTTTTTCTCCATGCTTGCAATGCTATCTTCTCAGTTTGTCAAATCCAAGTTTGAGGGCTAAAATGTTCGTTGAAGTATCATCAATATTTTGTATCATAATTATAAGGAATAATCACGCTTCATGAGCAAAATAAGGTTTCAAACCAGTATTACTTGGAAAATTGTTGTAATTGAGAGATGCAATACGTGAAGAGGTTTTACTTTTCATTTTGTTTATTCTTAACCACAAAGGAATGAACAAATTGAACTATAAAAATGCTCTGTTGTAAGTACATGATTATTTATTAAAAAGAATAATCATGCTTCATGGCAAGGAAGGTTTCATAACATATAACCTTAAGAATTGGTGTAGTGAGAATGCAATTGTGAAAAGATTCATTTTTTGTTATTCTTAACCATAAAGGTGGAATTAAATATAAAAAATGCTCTGTTGTAAGGACATGATTATTTTAGTAAAAGAATAAGTCATGCTTCATGAAGGCTTGAATAAGGTTTTCAACAATATTTGAAAGTTGAAGAATGCAATATGTGAAAGAAATTCATTTTGTTTATTCTTAACCATAAAGGAATGAACAAATTGAAATATAAAAATGCTCTGTTGTAAGGACATGATTATTTATTAAAAAGAATAATCATGCTTCATGAGCTGAATAAGGTTTCAAACCAATATAACTTGAAAATTGAGAGATGCAATATGTGAAAGAAATTCATTTTGTATATTCTTAACCATAAAGGAAAGAACCAAATTGAAATATAAAAATGCTCTGTTGTAAGGACATGATTATTTATTAAAAAGAATGATACAATGCTTCATGTGGAAAACTGAATAAGGTTTTCAAAACCAATATACTGAAAATTGAGAGATGCAATATGATGAAAAGTTCATGTATATTCTTAACCATAAAGGAAAGAACCAAATTGAAATATAAAAATGCTCTGTTGTAAGGACATGATTATTTATTAAAAAGAATAATCATACTTCATGAGCAGAATAAGGTTTCAAACCAATATAACGTGAAAATTGTAATTGAGTGCATTATGTGAAAGAAGTTTTACTTTTCCTTTTTTTTTATTCTTAGCCAAAAAGGAATAACCATTAAAATGAAGAAGTAGCTATGCTCTCCAATATTGAAAAGTATAATCGCACTTCATGAGCAAAATAAGGTTTCAAACCAATATAACTTGAAATTTTTTGTAATTGAGAGATGTATTACTTGAAAGTTTTTCTTTCAATTTTGTTTATTCTTAGCCAAAAATAAATATTGAAATAAAGTAGTAGCTATGCTCTCCAATGGCTTGTGATTTGCATTCCAATATAAAATTGTTCTGTTGTGAGGACATGATTATTTATCAAAAAGAATAATCACACTTCATGGGCAAAATAAGGTTTCAAACTAATATAATAATACTGAATGTTGTAATTGAGGGATGTACTTGAAAGGTTTTCTTTCCATTTTCTTTATTCTTAGCCAAAAAGGAATAAACATTGAAATAAAGAAGTAGCTATGCTCTCCAGTGGCTTGTGATTTGCATTGCAATATAAAATTACTGTATTGTGAGGACATGATTATTTTTATTTATCAAGAATAATCAAACCTCATGACCAATATAAAATGTCTCAATTTTGTGTTTTGCCATTATTTTGTGGATTTTGTTATAACAAAAAATAATGTATAAAAGTGGATTCTGTATTTCAAATGTTATGTCACTGAAAAAAATGGATAGATGGAAAGACTTCTCTTTTAATTTAAATAGTGTTGGTGCAATGTTTTTTTTTTTTTTATCATTTGGTAAAAATAAACTATTACAGTATAAATTTTGGCTAATTTTTAATGTATATGTGAGGCAAAGTTTTAAAACTTACTTGCCAACAGGTATTGATAATGTTACATAAATTCTAAACTTTTTATCCTGAATGGAAACTTTACTTTAATGTTTTTGACTTAAAAATGAACTAAAGTAAGTGGGTGAGTTTCTATTATATTACATTAGATGATCAATTTTTTAGTTTGTATAAAGTCACAAGAATTTAGAACAGTTTTAAATTTCTGATGTTTTTATTTATGCTGTGATGTGAAGATAAATGGCTACAACAACAAAAAATGGTAAGTTATTACAACTATATTTTCCGATAAAACTGCATGTGATAAGATATAAAGTGATTAAAATTTAAAAGTAATTTCCAAAGAATATACACGATTTGGTATTTCAGGTATTCCTCATATAGAGTTTTTTAATTACTTGGGTGTATAAGGCAAGTACAAATATTTAAATGACCGTAGAATGCTATTCTCCATATAGATTGGCTGATGGTGTTTTCGTCAAATAGTGGATTCTAGTCCTGTGCCATGGTTGATGCACATTAAATATGATTGAGGCCTCAAAGTTCCTTATGTTTGTGAAATGTGGATGTTTGAAGAGGGAGGTGCCAGCTCGTGTGTCATCCTCATCGCATGACCCAGAATTATGAGGCCCATCACCAATAATAATAACTGCATTAATAAACAACCAATCAATTGGTACCGTTGAATGGCCTTTTTTTGGCCCAGAGCAGTGATTATATATACATAATTTGTAGTAAACTCATTGTGATGTCAAAGGTTGTATCTTCAACATTTGTATTCTGTCGTGTTTGCCAAGTCTTACGTTCTCATAGGGTAAGAGGAATGCAGGTCGCACAAAGAATGTGTTGAACAATACTTATTACATAGACTGTAATATTGTTTTGTTGGATAATATCTTGGAATTCTGTAGCAGAATGGTCAGAATTCTTGAAATATTTCACATTTGTAATGGTAACTATTCATTGTTCTAATGGTTTTTTGAGATTGTTAATAAAATATGGTGCTACCGTTAGCCACGATGGCAATGATATAAACCACTATAATGCTGGGCAATAAAACTTTCAGGCAAAATTCCCAACAATATTTGCAGCAAAAAGTCCAGTGTTCCTAATTTCTCAAATGATATCAAAACTAGTAAGAGAAATTAGCTTTCTCTTCTTGAAAGTCGTAGATATTATAAATTTTCTATGCCATTGTAGCCTTCAATAATATTAGATTGATGAAGCCACAAACATTTTCAATAATTTAAGTTTTTATTGTGGCAATCATCCATGTTAGGAGAAACCGTGTGATGTCTCATATCCCTAAAGTTGTGAAGTTGCTTCACGCTCAATCATTGATGAATACCAGGTGCTCATCACTATCATCCACTAATTATCTTCACCTATCAATATCTTTCCGTACACGAATTCGTTGTCATAATATAAAAACCATCATTGTAAGTTCATCAAAAATCCATAATGTCTTGTTTTGGGAGAAATCATGTTTATATATTTTACTGTGATAGTTTTATCATATTTGTTGTTTTTGTTTGGAAATTACTTCTTTTTTTGCTTTCTCTCAACATAATAAGATCTGCATTTCTCCCATTTTGAAGAAAGTCTTCATTGTTCCCTAATCAAGGTTTTCTTGCATTTTTTTCTTCTTTTTTTGAATTTTTATATAAGTATTGAAATTTCTTTTAATGCTCCTATTTAGTGTCCTTTTTAATGGGTTGTTGTTTGTGGATCTTTGTTTATGCAGACAAAATTTCAACTGTGTACCAAGTTCCTGGTCTATCTTATAAATTTCCTGGTGGGTTTTGTTTCCGATAAATTTTTCAGTGGTCATGCGGGCGGATTAGCACCCGGCATCGTTTTTATTGAGTTGGGAATTCGAGATCTCATCATAACGTGCATTGGTCCAGAAACACGCCCGTGTTCTTGGAACTAATGCACGTTACATTTGGTCAAGATCCCAAACCCACTTCACTTCTTAACGTGGTGTGTGTAAGTATGGAGAGAGAGGTGTCGTCCTCATCACTCGACCATGGTTCAAAATTACGAGATCCGTTGCCAGTAGCCCTCGTATTGCTTCTCAGTGCGACATTAATAAAACAATCACAATCCCGTTTCAGTTTCCCGAACAACAAAATCGTTCTTTGAAACATTTTTTACAAAATTAAGCAAATTTTTAGAACTAAAACTAAAAAATCTAAACTATCACAAAAAATATTTCATGATAAAGTTAAAGACGGTGTAGGAGCTGTCTTTTTATTACTTAAGGTAATGGATTAAAATCTCTTAAAGGGAGTGGTATTTTTTATGTGTAAAAAATAGCTTTAGCACTTGGCTTCAAGGCATTTTGTGATCTTTTTCTTCACCATGAGTTTGCTGTCTTTGGTTAAGCATGGGTTACGCACCCCTCTGAATACCTCAACGATTCTTTTCCATTTTCGTCCCAGCCGCGATTGCCTAGTGGGCCTGGTCGCGAGTTCGTGGCCAGCGTTCTTTCCTTCTAGTCATGGGTTCAAGCCCAAAGCGTCTGGAGACAGGCAAATCCTAATGTTGAAAAAAACACGAAATCGCCTACATCGCGAGGGACAGGGGAAATTTTACCTGAGAGAAAAAAGGGGGAAATGTAGTACATATAGTTTTTAGTCTTGTCACGTTTTCCCGCCTTTTGATAAGCACTATTTTTTTCAACCCGCTGTAAGAGATTTCTCTTTCATTACTTGATAATTGTTTTACTTGAATATTATTGTAACAGCTACTTCGGTATTACTTTTCTCAAAATTTTTCCTCTATCATTTTTTAAGCCCAAATGCCACTAAAGACCCACTGTGTAGCGGTGCTGATTCACAATAAATCTGTCGAGGTCTGTCCTCCCATGCCGTGGTGTGGTTGAAGGGGGAGGTTCAGTTAGGGTGTCGTCTTCGTCACTCGACCGAGGTTTAAATCACGAGGTCCGCGTTGCCAAAATTTAAGTAGGTGGTGACAACATGACCTCGAAGCACCCTAGTGATCTTAACCTTTTTCATGGGATTTATTGTCTTTGGTTAACACGGGTGACGCGCCTCTGGGATACCTTAGCGATCTTTCTCTTTTTTGGACCCTCCTTGTTTAGCAGTTATATATATATTCAAATGTCTGGACCACAGTTGCATCTTGTTTCGCGCCGCATGGCCTTATCTGGCTTTTTGCCAATAAACTTCACTTTCATTCACTCACCTCGTTACCAATAGCTCTTGCTTGTATTGTTTGCAAGGGCGACGTTAATAAACAATCTTATATATTTTTCGACCCTTTTATCAACTAATCCCCTCACCCTTCCTCCAAATTTCCAGGTCGCAGTTTTCCCTAGTTCTGCGTTGCGTGGCTTTGGCCTTGTTTTGGCGGCTGCGAGCTTGACCAAATTATTGATCCTTGTATCGAAATGTTGCATTCTATCGAAAATACTTAAATTGTGGACACAGGGATATTGCTTTAAATTAGACTTTTACACCAAAGTATATCTTGATTATTCTTATCTAAACTAGTTATTTCTGTGGAAGTGATAATAAAATCAAAGTAAGTCGTATTTTATGTAACGTGCAGCTTCATTTGGATTATATATATGTATATATATTACAATGTTAATTATTATTTTTAACTTTTTAAAACTTAGTGTTTTAGAAACTTGGATTGAATTTAGACTTTTAAAAGGTGATCTAATATACCTCCTTTTTAAAAGTCTAATTGAGTGAATAATTATTTTCATATTAAAATGTTCAAGGCAACACAGTATTATTCGTTCGTTCTAAATTATTTATAACGGTAAGTCTTAAAATTTGCTTTGATTTGTGATATGAATGTCTTAAGATATTGTTATTTTTGAATTTGTTTTCATTGAAGTCCTTATTGCAAACTATTCAGGACTTCGTTTTAAATAACTATCATCATTTTTTTTTTATCTTTAATTGAAGCATGGATCAAAATGATATAAAAATGCATTGCTCAGAAAAAAATGTGCATAATTTAATTTTAATTGTACTTCTTTTCAAATGCATCACTTGTCATTAAACGTAATATAAGTAATGAAACTTGTTTTGTTGACAGAAATAAAGAGCATTATCCAATAATGATGAAAAGAAAATTCTCTTAAAAGGGAAAGTGGCATAGTAACTTAGCTTAACAATATATTTCTGGATATGAATTGTGAGTGCCATCCGTCCCTCCCCGGATAGTATTCATTTTCTTTTCTTTTTGCTTAAAGTTTGTATTTAAAGTGCTCAAATTGTTGTTTTAAGTAATACGCTTCCATTGTTGTTTCTTATGGCATGACATTTATTGCAACTAATTAACGTTTTGTGATTATTCTGTTTGCTGGAGGTAAATTTCACCAACATCAGATTTTTTTGTTGTTGTTTTGGCGACTATTCAACAAGCATACATTCATATTAACAATTTGGAAAATAAAAAAGTTCATTTTTATTAAAAGAATGACTTCATTCAGTTTTATTTTTTCATGCACTTATATATAAATTAGGGGAGAAGGTGCATTATTTTTCGATTTATCGCTTCCGCTCGACTTCTGGAAAAGTACCTACGTTTTTTGAGGATTAGCAAATCCTTGTATACGAGGGTGGTCTGAAAAGTTTCCGACCTGATAAAGATACAGGAATTTTTTTTTCTTCAAATTTATTTTTATTTTTCTACATAGTCTCCTTGTAAGTCTACATTTCTCACAGCGATGTTCCCATCATATTAATCCGTCCAAATAGTACTCGGCGTCTTTCTGTGCAAAGTCATTGTTTACGAAGGTGATGGCCTCATGTGACAAAAAAATCTCTGTCTTGCGGGCGCAATTTTTAGATTAGAGAACAGAATGAAGTCACTTGGGACTAGATCTGGTGAGTAAAGAAGGTGGTCAAGCAGTTCAAACTGTAATTCGTGGAATTTCGCCATGGCAACTGCTGTGGTGCGAGACGACGCATTGTCTCTATAATGGTGCATCCAAGTTTCATCTACAACAATTAATCGGTGTAAAAATTCTGATTTATTGCGCCAACTGTGAGTAAGAAATTTTCATTCGAACATGAGCAAATACGGCAACCAACCCGCGGACAGCTTTCTCATGCCTAAATCTTGATTCAATATTTGACAAACACGTTCTTTGGACATATTCACGGTCTCTACTATTTCTCTCACTTTAATTCGGCGGTCGTCTTGCACCATTTGGTGAACTTGAGCGATGTTATCGTCAATGGTTGGAGCTTTTGGACTTCCCGAACGTTCAGCGTCTCCCAAGCTGGCACTGCCACGTTTGAATTCAGCTGCTCAAAATTTCACGGTGGTGCATGAAGGTGCAGAGTCCCCGTACACAGCGTCCAACTCATCTTTGATTTGCGTAAGCGTATCGCCTTTCAAAAACAAATATTTAATGACTGCTCTATACTATGTTTTTCCCATTTTCATTAAAACACTCTCATCGACTCGCTCAAACGATTGTCAAACAACAACTGCTCTTAGAAAATGGCCGAAATTTTGGTAGGTACCTCTCAAAAGATGCGCATCCACATTCCCTAGCTTTTATTGACGCGTGCTGCCATCTTCATGCCGAGGTCGAAAACTTTTCAGACCACTTTAAACAGAAGTATACGGTAAATGTTTTACAGTACGAGTTTTCTAACTGAAATTTTGGTAGGTATTTTTTCTACATTTTGGGTCTTGTATAGTTTTTAACAAAGTATTTATTATTTGTTTGTTTTCAGATGTATAATTAAGTTGAATTATTTTTAATTATGATAAATGCTTTATCTTGTTTTATGTGGAATAGATTTTTGGACATTGATTCTTTTTACTGTATTTCGTGCTGTAGTAATGTGAACGTAATTAGTAAATGTTATTCAAACTTTGCAATGAATATAATGTCATTAGAATAATTTTTATTTTGAAGAATTTTATAATTAATATTTGAATATTCTTCAGCTGTTGAAGAGAGCAGATTATTCCTGATTCCTTAGTTTAAATAATTCAAGGCTACTATTGGACTCCTATCTGAGTAGTTTTGAGGTGAATAATATATTTTTTGTTATGCTTGTAAATATATGTTTTAACATATCACGTGTATTGCAATTAATATATCGCTTTGTATGGCTCTCTAAATTTACTGGGAAATTTGCTTCATTGTATGTGTTAAGGTCTGATTTGATAAATTATTTTTAAAAACAGAAAAAAATCTAGTTATATTTTGTATTTCAAGTAAATTGAGTATTGTGAATGTCATTATAAGAAAATTTCAACCAAGTACTAGTTTAATTCCAAGACTCCATTATTGAACATTCATCATATTTCTAAGAATTAAAATTGTTACATTGATTTAATTAAGCATTTTATTTCATCCACAAATGTGCTTGACTCGGTACAGTTTGAAGTCCAAAGTTCAAACTTTGTGAAATTTAGTGTAGACTCTTTATTGTAATGCTAATGAGTAGTTGTTATAAAAAAGAGGTTCTTTTGGATAAACAAGCATTTGAATAAATGTGTCAATTATAATGAAACTAAGAGAAGAATTAACAAATTAGACTTACGAAGGCTTAGAATCAGTTTGGTGCTTGCAGTAGCGACTACTTCAAAAGTTGAATTAAATATTAAAGAAATTTTTATATCATTGTGAATTTATTCTTTCTTTGATCTCAATATATCTGCGTCTCTGTTTCAGACTTAAAAGACAGTACATTTTAATAGGCCAGTGTCGTATATAAGGACCTCCACTTGTGACGTTGGGCTATTCGTGGTTTCTCTTCACTAACCTTGGGGACTTTTAATTGAGATTGATTGCTTTTGCTAAACAACCTTTACTTGAAAATGAAACGTGATTATGTAAAGCAGGTAGAAATGAAGTGGAAAGGCGGGAAAGTTTGGAAATATATAAACTCCGACTGAAGTCGCGATAGAAGAGAAGAGGCTGAAGGAGAAATTAGGTTCAAGTAATAGATAAACAGGAGAATTAAGTTGAAGATATAGATAAGCGGAAGAAGTGAAGCTGAAGTTATAGATAAGCGGAAGAAGTGAAGCTGAAGTTATAGATAAGCGGAAGGAGAAGTGGAACGATAGGTTGGAATAGAGGATTAGACTAAAGATTATTGCAAGAGGTTTAGTTATTACTGTTTACTACAGTTGATCCAGAGTCTGAGTTGCAGTCGAGGAAGGATTAGTGGTAAGAGATTAGGGTTGAATTTAGTTACTTGAAATATTCTCCAGGAGAGCATAGTGAGTTGTTAACATAGTAAATATAAGAATAAATTCCTTAAATATTCTTTTAGTGTATCTTTGGTTATTGTGTCTTAGTGTTTAATAATTGAATCTAGTTATGGCACAAGAGGAAGCCTGGGTCGGGCGGGCGTCATACACTGAGCAATTCCGAAATTTTTTCCAAAGAATAGTGTAAATATCGATGTGTGAATGTCTGTCCCCTTTCCTAGGAAATACAATGTTTCATAGATATGCAATTTGGCAAGTAATCATTATTTTATTTATTGAAATATGACTTGAATTTTCAATAAAGATACTAATCACCATTTTCTTTTTATAGGAATGGTTTATTCATTAATAAATAATATTAGATGAATTGTTTGTTCAAAAACTATTAAGTTAGTGATGTTTGCATATATATATATATATATATATATATATATATATATATATATATATATATATATATATATAGGTATTTGCTAAAGGGACAATCGATTTATGCAAAATAGGATTCCTAAGTGTGAATAAAAGGAATAAAAAGTAAGCCCAGAGAGAAAGTTATATGCTGTACCCTAGTTATATGTTCATTTATGCAAAATGGGATTCCTAAGTGTGAATAGAATAAAGAAATAAGCCCAAGAAAGTTATATGCTGTACCTAGTTATATGTTCAGAGTTGTAAAATAGGATTCCTAAGTGTGAATAAAAGAATAAAAGTAAGCCCAGAGAAAGTTATATGCTGTACCTAGTTATATGTTCGATTTATGCAAAATAGGATTCCTAAGTGTGAATAAAAGAATAAAATTAAGCAGAGAAAGTTATATGCTGTACCTAGTTATATGTTCGATTTATGCAAAATAGGATTCCTAAGTGTGAATAAAAGAATAAAAGTAAGCCCAGAGAAAGTTATATGCTGTACCTAGTTATATGTTCGATTTATGCAAAATAGGATTCCTAAGTGTGAATAAAAGTAAGCCCAGAGAAAGTTATATGCTGTACCACTTATCTGTATAAAAGATATGGTGTACATGAGCTGTTTCTTCAATCAAAATTTCCATTGTAAAGTATATATAGAAAATCAAGATTTTATTTTTTGAAAGTAGAATTCAGTTTACTCTGGCAAGTACCAAGTGGATAATGTCCATAAGGCATTTGAGTAAATATGACTGCGAGCGAGTGTGACTCGAAGCTAGGCAAAGTATCATTCAAGTTGTCAAAGCTGTGAGCTTGTCAAAAAGCATAATTTCGCTGTTAAAGGAATCGCAACAGGTGGAAATGTCTCTGAGAAAGCATACTGGTGCTCATAAGAGGGGGAGCGCCACTCCTCAGGAGAATGTTTTTGCATACCTAATAGCCAAAAGGAACAGATAACTCACTTCAGGTCAGATTAGTCCTGAGCTTGCACCTGCTCTCATGTCTGCCAGTTTTGTGATTAGATCAAGCTTTTAGCTTAACCATGTACAATAAGTCTTCGTCAGGAAATGTTGCGTTGGTGTAAAGAAAGCATTTTTTTAAATCTTCAACAGTGGTTAAGAGTCATGTTCTCTGACAAATTCTGATTCACTTGAAGAGTGATTCTAGACCCCCAACTGATGCAGAGAGGAAACGGAATTGTTAAATACGCCGTCAACAGATGTTCATGAAGTTTATCGGTATCACTGAGGTGTCATGGAGACGGCACAAAGTTATGCATAATGGCAGAACATCGTTGCATTCTTTTGACGGCAATCGATTTTGCATCGAGATTCTCTTGGACCTTGTTTGTCTTTTTCGGAGTGTAATGGATCCAAATATTTTGTTCCTGGGTGACAATGCTCGCCAACGCAGGACAATATAAATCTCAAACGCTAGAGAGCAAAGATATGAAGTGCTTTGAATGGTCTGTGTATTCATGGGACTTAAAATACTATTGAACATGCTTGGAATGCTCTTGTTAGACGTGTTTCAAAAAAAAAAAAAAATCGCCGTATCTGAACTGTGCATGAATTCAAAATCATCTTGAAGGAGGAGTGGGCATTAATCTCCAGCTCTCTTAGACAGATCAGTGGAGAGCATGTATAAGAGGTGTCAACTGTGCATTAATGTGTGAGGAGGTTTCCCTTTTTCCTGAGTGATTTGTCTGTCATCATTTCAGCTAGAAAGAAATTTTTTCTTATTCCAAGGAGCAGATTTTTTTTATCTTGCTTTTCCTTGGGCTCTATCTATCACATTTTGCATTTTACTAAAATAACCTTTATTAAATATATAGTAAGTTTCTTTTCTTTAATAAATGTCTGTTATTAAATATTCTAGAAAATTTGTTTGTTCTTTAACAATCATCAAACAGTTTAGTTTTTCATATTTCTTTGTAAAAACAATTGCGATTGTTTTCTTCTCTTATTGAAAATAAGTATTATGATTTAAACTGCTTAAAACAAAACTTCATTTAAAAGTAATGTACTGTAATTCTAAAATTAAATGAGCATACAAACATGATTGATATGCTTTGGTTATTTATTCATAAAACTAGGAAATTGTAAATTAAAAGTTTTTTAAAGCAACAGATTATATGTATATAAGAATAATTTGAGAATTTCATCATTGTTTAAAATTATTTTATTTTTTACAAACTTTTATGGAATAATTTCTTATAATTCCTTTAAAAATTTTTACATTTTTTAAAAATATTACGATAAATTAAAATTGGGAAATGTTCTTTATTTTTTGTGAGCAGTACATATATTTTCGATATAATTCTATAATAGGTCAATTGAAAAGTCCCCGGCCTGACACATAGATGGCGCTACTAGAATTAAATCCATGCGTTTTTCAGTTAGCCCTAACCCTCAAAAGATGCGTGTATGAATTTGACAGCTGTCGAATCATTAGTTTGTGAATTATAGCATTTCGAGTGAAGCAACTTTTGTTATTGTGAAAAAAATGGATAAAAAGGGTTTTCGCGTGTTGATAAAATATTGCTTTTTGAAGGGAAAAAATACAGTTGAAGCAAAAACTTGGCTTGAGGCCGAGTTTCCAGACACTGCCCCAGGAAAATCAATCATCAAGGATTGGCAAGCTAAGTTTAGACGTGGTGAAATGAGCACCGAAGACGGTGAACGCCCAAAAGAGGTTGTTACCGAGGAAAACCTTAAAAAAATCCACCCAATGATTTTGAATGACCGTAAATTGAAATTGAATGAAATAGCAGATACTCTAAAGATATCAACTGAACGTGTACATCATATCATTCACGAATATTTGGGTATGAGAAAGCTCTGTGCAAAGTGGGTGCCGCGCGAGCTCACTTTTGACCAAAAACAACGACGAGTTGATGATTCGAAGCAGTGTTTGAAGATGATCAAGCGTAATAAACCCGAGTTTTTGCGTCGATATGTGACAATGGATGGCTTCATCATTTCACTCCGAAGTCCAATCGACAGTCATCCGAGTGGACTGCACACGATGAACCCGCTCCAAAGCGTGGGAAAACGCAACAGTCGGCTGGCAAGGTTATGGCGTCTGTATTTTGGGATGCGCATGGAATAATTTTCATTGACTATCTTGAAAAAGGAAGGACCATCAACAGCGACTATTACATAGCGTTATTGGACCGTTTGAAGGACGAAATCGCCGAAAAACGGCCGCATTTGAAGAAAAAGAAAGTGCTGCTTCACCAAGACAATGCACCGTGCCACAAGTCAGTGAAAGCGATGGCAAAAATCCATGAATTGGGCTTCGAATTGCTTCCTCATCCACCGTATTCTCCAGATCTGGCCCCCAGCGACTATTTCCTGTTCTCAGATCTCAAAAGAATGCTCGCTGGGAAGAAATTTTCGTCGAATGAAGAGGTGATCGCCGAAACTGAGGCCTATTTTGAAGCAAAGGACAAATCGTACTACAAAAATGGTATCTAAAAGTTGGAGGGTCGCTATAATCAGTGTATCACCTTGAAGGGAATTATGTTGAATGAAAAAAACTAATTTTGCCAAAAAAATGTGTTTTACTATGGTAGGCCGGGGACTTTTCAATTGACCTGTTACAAATAAACCAAAGACACCATAAAAGTACTAATGAAATAAAAGACATTGAATACACACAAAAATACAAACAATAGATATTGAACACAAAATAGGTCGAAGCAACCTGTTTCCAAAGAATAAGCAAATATGATTGATGTAAATAAGAAATCGATAATTTTTTTCTTCATTAAATAATTTGATTGGTTGTTTATTATTGTCACACGTAGAAGCAACATTTTTTTTTTGAAGAAGAAGAACATAGAAGCTTTTGGCGAACGACCTCGCAATTAACCTCGGACAAGTGGCGAGGGCGACAGTTGAGCTGGCACCTCCCTCTCCAAACTTCTACACTACGCCAATGAAAGGACTTGACAAGATTTAATGTGCCTCATCTCCGCAACACTGCGGGTCTTTAGTAGCATCAGGACTCGAACCTACGATTCGATGGAAATAACGCCGGCCGCCAGCTCGTGACCATGACTTGGTATTAGACATTTCAAACGATAATGGCAGTTTAAACAGTAATAGAAGACATGAAATATCCTTGTATAATTGGAATTGATTTGATGCGAGAGACTAGAATCTCACTGGATTTCAGTGCAAGAAATTTCATCATGCCCAATGGAGATATAAAAAGAAGCAAAGAAGAAGAAAGAAAACTAGCAAAGGAAATCGATAAATAAAAAGAGACTATAATGTGGATCCCAAAATTGAGTAAACACCTTTCTTATTCGACATTAAAAGTATAAAAAAAAAGTAATGCTAAATATTTATATAAAATTAATATACATCTAAGTGATAAAATACATTTTAAGAAATGTAATAGACGTCGAAATAAGTATGAAACCTATTTAATAAATTAATTACATAATTTTTAAGCAGAAACTACAACATATTAAGTCACAAAATTTAGTATAAACCTGGCATAACTTTTAAATGAAAACATAAAAAGACAAACTAATAATTAGTTGAAAAACACTCTTTCGAATTAATGTAGATCTCAGGGACTTACCTTCTTTCGTTAAGTACGTGCATCGTGACCCCGAGGCACCCTAGTGATCTTTTTCTTTCTCATGAGGTCTACTGGCTTTGGTAAACACGGGTAACGTACCCCCGGGTTACCCTAGCAATTCTTCTCTATTTTGGACCTCCTTCTTGTCAACCAATTTGTCTTTTTTCAATTTTTTCACGTCTAGACCACAGTTAAATCTTGTTTGGCGCAGCATGGCCACATCTGATTCTTGCGCCAATAACATTTACACTCACTCACTCGAATTCATGTTGGCTTCCAGACGGTGTGGCATCGATTTAATAAGAATTTGGGTTGTTTCACTGGTGATTTTAGTATATTCTTCTCTTAAAACAATTTTTAAATGGTTTTTACTTTTGACATGGTGCTTTTGGAGAGATTATCCAACTGTGACCTTAAATTTTCAATAACGTTGAGATAAAGTGATTGTGGTGGAGTGTGCAACTGCATTCTACAGTGAAAAAAGGAAACTCGATCCTAAACACAACTTTTCAGCGCTTTGCCCTATATTAGTTATCAGAATGTTCAAGTACTGAATTTTGTTTATGATCCTATCAATAAACATTAAACTTCCCATTCCATTGGCTGATTTACAGTCCCATACGAGTACAGAGCCCCTCCATACTTGACAGTAAGAACAGTATTTTTAGAAAGTAACACTCAGTTAGGCTTCTGCCAAACATAGCATCGCTATTACTTCCAAAAACTTTAAACTTGCTCTCATCGATGAATATAACTTGATTCCAAAAGTCTGGAGACTTTAAAATGTATTTTTTAGCAAACGAAAGTCTTTTTTCTCTAGGTTTCGCTTAGAAGTGAAAGGTTTTCTCCGGGCTACACGACCATTATTGACAACTTGACACAACCAATTTTGTGACATAAATTCGTGTCATTTAGTCAGAGAACGCAAAAAATTTTATTCACGTTTATCTATATTTTTTGGATAAATGTCTTATTTAAGGAGTGGTTTTCATTCCTATTAAAAAACCTTTTTTCCATATGTTTGTATTTTCAATGTAAAGAAAGAGAGGTGTATACACAATTTTGGGAGCCACTGCGTAAAGTGTTAGTTTAAAATCTGGAAAGAAGTTGAAGGAAAAAAGACGCAAAAGTTGCAAAAACATTTTCAAGAAATTCGTTTTGTCCAAAATCGGTCATCAAAGATGTTGAAAATTGGTTTTTTTAAAGTTTCGGTTTAATCGTACTTCAACGAGGACACTGGGGGATTTTTGAAATCGCGCCAATACGGAGTGAAAAGTGGGTTTTTTCAAACTCGAAGCTTCTAAAGCAGGAAAAAGATGGCGTCGTGTCTGGAAGACATATTTTGAAACAAGATGGCGGTTTCACCGAAAAAAAGAATATGTAGAAATCCTTAAAGTAATACTAAAATCCCTTTAATAGCATAAAGCAAGAGTATTGAACCTGTAACACTTTGGGGAACCCTTTGAGCTTAGTTTTCTTGAAGGAAGCTCTTGATCAAAGAGCAAAAAAAAAAAAAAAAAAAAAAAAAGAATTGGATATCAAACTTTATCCTACTCATATTTACAAAATTATTATTGTATCTTTATTTTACCACAATACAAACATTGGGTTAGCAAATGGGGCTTCTCTTGGTTTTCTAAAATATGTTCTATGAATAATAAACAAAAGTAACAATATTTTAAATTATAACAAATTAATAAAAAGAAATTTTTGATGACTTAGCTGTGATTGTTTTTTTTTATTGCAGAGTATTCTTACGTTTGGACTAATTGTTGAAATCTGCAACGTCATCTTCAGCCTCCATTCTATTTCTGTATTTTGTTTTTGTCTCAACCTGATGTCGCAAAGAGAAAGATTTTTCACATAGATAGGTTAAAACAAATGACATTAGATGTTTTACAGCTCTTTTGGCAATTTCAGGATATTCTTTTGTAATGGTAATCCAAACATGCATAATATCAACTTGAATAAATTTTAGTTTCGATCGAGTGTCGGTCGGTATATCAATTTGTTGATTTCTTTCTTTTATTGGGAGTTCGGAGGTGTCACAGTCTTGAGAAGGATTTGGGATCCAAGATAATTTTTTTCTTTTTGAATAGGGAAAACTTCAAGAAATGATTTTTGCAAATCTTATAAATGTTGGTCCAAACTAATTTTTACATTTTTATCGGGATTAGCGTTACCATCTATTAAAATATTATGCAAATTAGGAAAGCATTTAATATCTTCCAAAATGTAAACTGCTTATTATTTCAATTTTAAAAGAGTGGCGTCAATTTTACAGTGTACCTTGAAAATAGTGATACTTGTTCCTCATTGAAGCAGATAAAAATATCTGCTAAATACACAGCTTTCTGAATACAAACTAGATCATTTAATTTCTGAGCTAATTGAGGTGCATGTTCAGATAAGAAAATTCTTATTTCATCTTTTAATTCTCAAAATTTTGCTAACACTGTTCCATAAGATAACCAAGGGAAATTCGTATATAGCAATAGTGTTTTACGTAAACTTTCCATACTTTCACAAAATAAATTTAATGTCTTGAATTATTTAGCCTTGATTTGATAAAATTTATAACTTTAACACAATCATTAAGTAAATACATCTAACATTTTCTTCACTGCAAGAGCTTGCCGATGGAGACAACATTGAGTGCTTCTCTTGTGAGGATTTAATTTTGTTTTATGCGTGCAATTACGCCGTTCAGTTTTCCAATCATTGCCTTCGCTCCATCGGTACATACTTTATGATGTGAATCCCAAGATATATCATGTTATTTGAAGTATGATTCTACAAAATTAAAAATTTCCCCCGCAGTTGTTCTAGTTGGCAGACTTTTGCAAATTAGCACATCTTCATGAGCATCCGTTCGAAGTATATATCTCACAATAACGAGCAATATCGATAATCCAGCTATATCTATAGTTTCGTCAAGTTGAATAGTGAATTCATGTTCAGAAGTTTTTAAGCTTTTTATGAGCTAATTTTCACAAAAATTAGACATATGTTTAACACGCCTTGAAATCGTAGTATCCGAAAGTGGGGTACAATCAATTAATATATATATATCCCTAATCATGGTAGTAACTACATCTTTTACACGTGGTTTAATTAAGCCTTCTGTGATTACATAAGCTTCATACTGTTGAGCAATCCCATAACTGACACGACACGATGCTTCCAAGGCATTGTCATAACCTTTTTTAACGAAGTTCATTAAGGCAATCTTTCTGTTAAACTTTCATTACATTTTCTTTTAAAATACTCAACATATTATTATGTAAAGTTGGATTTATTTGTTTCTTTACGTCTTTTCAATTTTAGGGAATTTAAACTGCGGTTGTGCAGCACATATTCACATTCAACGCATAACCTTTTTGGTTCATTTTCATCACCAATCTAGGTAAAACCAAATTTAATGTACTCTTCAATATACTTCAGTTTTTTACGAATGGGCTAATCTGAATCACCTGACAACTTTTGGGTAATAACATCTAATTCATTGTCATCAGTAGTAGCGAAACTATTTTTGTTTCCATTGTATAAAGCTGACAAGCTTTTAACTACATATCCCTTATTGTTGGGGTAGTATAAATTGCAAATAAATAATAAGAGTTATCAATTATGATGTAAAAACAAAATAAACACTCATTTGCACGCTTGTGCGTGACTGTATTTAACAGACAGAATGAGGTTAACAGAACTAATATGTTTGGTTTGGTTCGATAGTACGGGATATATGTCGCAACCCAAGGGACAGCTTTATCCCAAATAATCCAGATGCGTGGGCTCCTTCGGAAACAGGCAATGAGAGGTAAAAAGAATAGGTAAATAGCTCCCTCACATCCACTCTCATTTTGACCTATAAGAGCTTTTCAATCTAAAACATGCACTACGCATGCGGAAAAATACATCAAAACCTCGATTAACCCTGGAACACTAGTGTGCGTAGATTTTACATGCGGTCTTCCTTTATTGGCTCTTTTCTGCCTTTCCCTTCCACCGATACACTTGTTTGATTTTGAGTTCTTCTAGGAAACGCTTAGTAGGCTGCATGCCAAGTGGTTTAAATTCTTCGTCTATGGTTCATTTGTCTCGCTTCATGAACTAGAAACCACCTTGGAACTTTACGTGTCGCTAAGAATATGCGAAAATTAGCTTACGTAAATTTTACGTGTCGCTAGTAATATACGACTTTTCAAACACGTAAATTTTTCGTGTCGCTAGTAATACACGGCTTTTTAAATACGAAATCTTATCGTAGAATTAGTGATGTAGTTTTTATTTTTAAAATTGTGAATGGCGTATATAAAAGTGTTTCAATTCTTATTTTATACTGTGTTGGAGAAATGGACAAACGACGCAAGTACTAAACAGTTGAAGAAATTCAAGAATTGATTTTGAAATCTGAAGATAGTGAAAGTGGCGATAGCGTTGAATATGACGAATATAGCTTGAATGACAGTGATGCTGATCCAGATTATATTCCTGATGATAAAATAGTGATTGATCCTGATTTAGTGATTCATTCCCCTATAAAAGAAATTGAATGCAGAGTTGATATGGACAAAAGTACAAAAAAGGAAACTGAATTACATGTTCAAAAGAAAAATAGAAAGACTGCAAATATTCAAGAACTAAACGAACAAGGTCATATTATATTTTTGGATGTTGACTTAATAAAAGGAATAAATAGTTATGAATGGAACTCGAAAATTAATGATAACACTAAACAGAAAACTAGCGTAAAAAATATTAGACCAGGTCAAGTTGCTGAGACTCAATTTGCTGAGGACCAATTGATTGTTTTAATTTTTTTTTTATTTCCGATGTAGTAAAGAAAGAAAAACTCATACAAACGCAGAAATAAACCGAAAGAAGATAAGTTAAGCAAATGATTTGGACTTTTCCTAAATAATTTAAATTACGATGAACTGAATGCCTTGTTTGGAATATTAATACTAACTTCAGCTTTACAAGATAATCATTTTTGTCAACAAAAATTATGTTTGAAGTAACTTTTTTCTGGTGGAAGGTATAGAGCAGCATCCAACGCAAATGTGAGAAAGCTATGTAGTCACCAGAAATCAGGAAAAATAATAATACAGAATGTCCTTCTGTATATACATAGAATTGTATTGGAAACTAATTATTATGTAAATTTATTTTTCAATTGTGTAGATTATGTTGAATTTAAAAGGATAACGACTTGCATTATATTTAAAACAAATATTAATGTAATATAAGAAAATAAAACGAATTTTACGAGAGCACGTAATTTTTACGTATCTCTAGTGATAGCGGTATATATAAACACGGTAGTGTTCTAGGGTTCATGTATTTTAAGCACGTGACTTTTACGAAGTTCAAGGTTTTGTCTATAAAATATTTATTTATATTTATATTTACAAGCAAACTGCTTTTAAGAATTTGATCTTTTATAAAAATTAAAAATTTTGTGCTTTGATTAAGCAAATAGTGATCATTTGCGGCACCCCTGTCAAAGTTCCAAGGAACCCTAGAGTTAAGAGGAACCTAGGTTGAAGACCTCTGGGCTATGGTATGGACATATCACGGATTTTGATTTAGTAAGTTGTCTCTATTACCCCAGTTGCTAATGGAAAGGAATTCAGAATATCCAGCTTCGTTATTTAACCGGAACCAGGTAATGCTTTTCCATAAATTAAGAAAAGATTAATGCATGTGAAGCTTTAGTAAAATGTGGGAAAAGAAAACTTTTGGTAATAATAAATGCACCCCACATTGAAGAAAATAATAAATAAATTTAAACGAGAAATTTATTAATTTCAGATTGACAAATTCTAGTAAATTGTTTTCAAAACTATGTAAACACAAGAATCATAATTGTGTTTATTATACCTACATTTGTCTGGTCTTTTGCTTGTTTGATTTAAAACCGAAAGGGTTAATTTTTAAATCGAAAGCAAATGCAGTATGTTCTATTTATGGAAATGCTGCTTTCGAAATAAGTATAAAATAATTTTTTATTTATGTTGTATTATTGAGTGAATATATGTATTGGAGTCAATTTAGAATTTTGTTATTCACTACGAAATGTGATATTAGTAGAGAAACTTGTTGTGACATATGTGCGCGTCTCCGGCTATCTGCAAAAACTAGACAGAAAGTGAACGACTTTCTGCAATAACGGACGTGGGTAACTATTGTCGCCCCGACATCCACAAAAACTGT